>JAGFNQ010005004.1:0-83830 GCA_024364735.1 Boesenbergia rotunda
GGCTGTTGCCAATCGGAACATATTTGCTAAAGCTCCCCACTGGACGTGTCTTAGAATTGGATAATTGTTATTTTGTTCCTTCGTTAATAAAGAACATTGTATCTATTTCATTTTTGAATGAAAAGGGTTATCATTTAACTTTTAGTAACAATTGTTGTTACATAACTTTAAATGACGTTCTTTATGGGAATGGAACTTTGTGCAATGGTATCTACACGTTAGATTTATCCAGTGACGTTTTCAATATCGAAGTTAGCAACAAACGTGCTCGAATAGATAATCGAATGGGCTCCTACACTTGGCATTGTCGTCCTGGCCATGTAAGTAAGAAACGCATGACCGAATTACACCGATGTGGAAGTTTGGAATCATTTGAACCCAGTTCATTTGATACATGCGAATCATGCTTAAAAGGCAAGATGACCAAATTACCCTTTTCCGGAAAAGGTAATCCAGTGGGAGAATTGCTTGGTCTAATACATACTGATGTATGTGGACCAATGTCAACTCTTGCACAAGGAGGTTATAGCTACTTCATCACCTTTATCGATGATCACTCACGATTCGGGTACGTGTTTTTGATGAAACACAAATCTGAAGCCATTGAGAAATTCAAAGAGTTCAGAAATGAAGTAGAGAAACATCTTGGCAAAAGTATTAAAATACTTCGATCCGATCGGGGTGGTGAATACTTAAGTCAAGAGTTTCAAGATTATCTTAGGGACAATGGGATATTGTCCCAATGGACTCCGCCGTATACACCACAGCATAATGGTGTATCTGAGAGGCGCAACCGAACCTTAATGGACATGGTTAGGTCGATGATGAATCAGGCAACTCTTCCAAAATCCTTTTGGAGATATGCACTTAAGACAGCTGTTTACTTGCTAAACAGAGTCCCGACCAAGGTAGTCTCTACTACTCCATATGAGACATGGAATAGTAAGAAACCCCACTTAACTCATCTTAAGATATGGGGTTGTCCTGCTTATGTGAAGCGGATTGTATTAGACAAATTGGATGCTAAGTCTGATAAATGTCTATTTATTGGATACCCTAAGGAAATGAAGGGTTACCAATTCTATCATCCCTTGGAACAAAAGGTGTTTGTTTCAAGGCATGCTGTATTTCTGGAAAAAGAATTTCTTTTACAAGAAAACAGTGGGAGTGGCATTGAACTTGATGAAGTTCAAGAAACTCCAATAGACATTACAGAGACACCTAGTCTAGACCCACAACCAATACCTCATAATGATGAGCTATTAGTTGAACCTAAAACAACACCACCTCTTCGTAGGTCTGATAGGACACGCAATATTCCAGAGAGATACGGATTTCTCGTAAGTGAATCGAACGACGTGTTACTCATAAGCGATGACGAACCTATCAGTTATGAAGATGTTCTGAAAAGTTCAGAAAGGGACAAATGGCTTGAGGCCATGAAGTCGGAAATGGATTCCATGTACGAAAACCAAGTATGGGACTTGGTTAACCCACCTGAAGGGATTAAGCCCATAGGGTGCAAGTGGGTTTTCAAGAAGAAAACCGACATGGAAGGTAATGTAGTTACCTTTAAGGCTAGATTAGTGCCAAAGGGATATCGTCAGAAACAAGGAATTGATTATGACGAAACCTATTCGCCAATAGCTATGCTTAAATCCATTCGGATGCTCCTAGCCATAGCAGCTCATTATGATTATGAGATATGGCAAATGGATGTGAAAACAGCTTTCCTTAATGGAAACCTACTTGAGGATGTATACATGATACAACCTGAAGGTTTCACATCGGTTGACAAAACCAAAGTATGCAAGCTTCGACGATCCATATATGGACTGAAGCAAGCATCTTGGAGCTGGAACATCCGTTTTGATGAGACAATCAAAAAGTTTGATTTCTCACAAAATCCTGACGAACCTTGTGTGTACAAGAAGATTAGTGGGAGTGCAGTCGTATTTCTAGTATTATATGTCGATAGCATATTACTTATAGGAAACGATATATCAGTCTTACAGACAGTTAAAATTTGGTTGTCCAAAACTTTCTCCATGAAAGACCTGGGAGAAGCAACCTATATCCTTGGGATTAGAATCTATAGAGATAGATCAAAACGGTTGCTTGGTCTTTCGCAGTCTACATATATAGACCGAGTGCTAAAAAGGTTTAGCATGTCGGAATCCAAGAAAGGTTACCTTCCCATCAGGCATGGGATCAACCTTTCAAAGTCTATGTGTCCGCGCATAGAAGACGAGAGGATTTGCATGAATAAGATACCTTATGCATCCGCAATAGGATCTATCATGTATGCTATGTTATGTACAAGGCCCGATGTATCGTATGCTTTGAGCGTCACAAGCAGATACCAGTCGGATCCAGGAATGGATCATTGGGCGGCTGTTAAGACAATCCTTAAGTACTTAAGAAGAACTAAGGATGTGTTCCTAATATATGGAGAAGGAGATATGGTAATACGTGGGTATACAGATGCCAGTTTTCAGACAGATAAGGATGATTCCAAATCTTAATCTGGATACGTATTTACTTTGAATGGAGGCGCAATAAGTTGGAAGAGTTCCAAACAAGACACCGTAGGGGATTCTACCACGGAAGCAGTCTGGATGTAGAAGTTTGTCTCAAAACTTGGTGAGGTTCCAACCATTGATGAAGCAATACCGGTTTATTGCGACAACAATGGAGCTATTGCACAAGCAAAGGAACCAAGGTCTCATCAGCGATCCAAACACGTGCTTCACCGCTATCATCTGATCAGAGAGATTATAAGTAGGAATGATATACAAATTGAGAAAATTCCCACTGAAAGGAATTTAGCGGATCCTTTAACTAAGGCCTTGCCTCAAAACAAGTTTGAGGGTCATGTTAGAGCCTGTGGTATTGAATACCGTAGCGATTGGCATTAGGCCAAGTGGGAGTTTGTTAGTGATATGAGAGAAGTGTTGGATCGAGAAAGACCGATAGAGGGGGGGTGAATATCGGAAAATGTTCGGATTTAAAAGAAAGAGTAAGTGCGCGGCGGAATAAAATCAAACAACGCAAACAACAAGGTTTTACTTGGTTCGGAGCCTGGGTCGACTCCTACTCCAAGGCCCACGGTCGTTAACCGTTTACTTTGGGCAATTCTATTGTGCGCAAAACGGTTACAAAGTGAAATTACAAAATTACTGTAAATAGAAATATACACTTTGTTTTACCAACTCCCGGTGTAGATCGAGTTTCGGTGCAGTGGGAGGTTGACGACGCTTCGTTCTTGAGTCGGGAAGTTACCGGAGCAGAGCGCGGTCGTCAGAGCGTTTGGATGCGTTGAATGAAAGCAGTGTTGTGAAGCCTGGGGTCGAGGGGTGCTATTTATAGCCCCTAGGGCGCCCTGGACGTCGGGGGCGCCCTGCCACGTGTCATCCGATCCGTGCTATACTCCGGTCAAGCGTTATCCCACCGGAATAGGGATGAGGTTTGACCTCTGGGGCGCCCTGGTCGCTGAGGGCGCCTTGGTTGACCCGGTCTTCTCGGCTGGATAGAGTTAATCGCCTTGACTGGCTTAGGCGCGAAGCGCCTTGGGTCCTGAAGGCGCCTTCGGCGCTGAGGGCGCCCTGGTGACGAGGGCGCCTTGGCTGCTGAGGGCGCCTTGCCCAGTAAGCAGCCGAAGCCCATTTTGCTTCGCTTGGTTCTGGTTCACCTTGAGGTCGCCCTGGACACTCAGGGCGCCTTACTCAGCTGTTGCCTCACTCCTTTGAGGCTCTCTGAGTTGCAGACACACGTTCCTTCGGTCCTGCATCAAGGGTTAGTCCAAAACACAATGAAATTAATTATTTTATACAGCCTTAGCTGTCTTGGTTCTGACTTTGGTCTCCAAAATGGAGCCCTAGGTCGAACCGACGCCTACTGTTCCCTCGACGGGGAACGCATCCTCACCTACTCCACTCGGGAGAGTTTACCTGATGCCAACCGCTCCTTTGGTTGGACTTTTGCCTGACGGTCCTTTGTCAGGTCTTGTGAGCTGGCAGTCCTTCGCCAGTTGCCTAGCAGTCCTTCGCTAGGGCTTTTGGTGCTGGTAGTCCTTCGCCAGTGCCTAACAGTCCTGCGCTAGGGCTTTTGGTGCTGGCAGTCCTTCGCCAGTGCCTAGCAGTCCTTCGCTAGGGCTTTTGGTGCTGGCAGTCCTTCGCCAGTGCCTAGCAGTCCTTCGCTAGGGCTTTTTCTGCACACTTGTTTAACTTGTTAGAAAATAAGAAAGACTTAACTTTTGACCTATGTTGCCATTATCAAAACACAGGTTTGACTTAGGTGCATTTCTGCACCAACAATCTCCCCCTTTTTGATTTATGGCAACCCTAGTTCAAAAAGTTAAGTTTAAACAAACCATGAAAAAGTTAAAGTTTTGTTCCCTCCCCCTGGAAGGAATCTCCCCCTAGATGTTTCAAAAATTGGTGGGGTAAAAAGTTGCACTTTTGAAAAAAAATATATTAGAAATTTTTGAAACATGATCTTTGAGTACTTTAAAAGGTTTGAGGCTTTTAAGTATCAAGGTACTCAATAGTTTTAAAAAAAACTTACTTACTTAGCAAACTTTTGAAAAACTTAAGTAGATGTTTTGAGAGACTTAAGTATTTTTCAAAAAGTTAAAACTTTTGAAAACAAGTTTTGAAAGCTTAAGTATTTTCAAAAAGTTAAAACTTGAAAACAAGTTTTGAAAGCTTAAGTATTTTCCAAACAGTTAAAACTTTTGAAAACAAGTTTTGAAAGCTTAAGTATTTTCCAAAAAACTTAAGAAATTTAAAAAACTTTTGAATACTTTTTGAATAAGGAATGGAGTTAAGAAAATTTTGAAAAGAAATTTTACTTAAGAAAATTTTTGAAAGAAAATTTTACTTAAGAAAATTTTGAAAGGAAAATTTTACTTTACTTAAGAAAATTTTGAAAGGAAAATTTTACTTTTGAAAGGAAAATTTTACTCTCTCCTTTCCTATCTCTCCCCCTTTGCCATATATCAAAACAAATAAATACAGCATAAATAAAGGAACTTAAGTAAAATTTTTGCTGTACTGAATCAGTTAAATTTACACTAAATCAATCAATTCTCTGTAGAGGCCTGTCTAACCCAATTAGCTACTTACTAACTGTTATAAACAGTAGTTTTTGTTAGGGTTAGTCAAGTTTGTGTTTTTGTTCAAGTTAGATTTTCTAAACTTGACACTTAACTTGATTGCTATGAAAGTTGTATTTAGTGTCCCAATTTCTGCAGATGCACTGACTTAAAGCATCTTGAATTGAGGCAAAGACCTAAGCATCTCAACCCTTTCTAGGTTATCAATCAAAAGTACCCTAAGGTGCTTGTGAGATGCTGGTTTCTAAGTCTATAGGTGCATGCAGTTCTAGGGTTAGAGCCTAGGCTAAGTCCATTTTCGAAAATGCCCTAGTTTTGAAGGGGGTAGTTTTAATATAACACTAAGTCGAAAAGATTTTAAAATTGATTTTTGAAATAAATAAAGCTAAGTTGAAAATGAAAACTGATTTTGAAAAAAAAATTTTGAAAATCAAGTAGAGTAAAAAGAATTGAGTTAAACTATTCTACTGAACACAATCCTAACTGTCTTCTTAGTGAACTGAACTCAGATTCAGGTAAGGGTTTTGTGAATATATCAGCTAGGTTGGATTTAGAGTCAATATGCTTAAGTGCTATTTCACCCCTGGCTACGTGGTCTCTGACAAAATGATGTTTGACTTCTATATGTTTAGTTCTGGAGTGTTGAATTAGGTTCTTAGTTAAGTTAATTGAACTTATATTGTCAATAAATACTTGAGTTTGGGTGTAGTTGAGCTAGAAATCTTTAAGTGTGTGCATCATCCATAAAAGTTGTGCAACACATTCTCCTAATGCCACATACTCAGCTTCAGTTGTGGATAAAGCCACACAGTGTTGTTTTCTGCTGCACCAACTGACTAGACTCTGTCCTAACAGTTGGCAGCTTCCACTCGTGCTCCTTCTATCTAATTTACAGCCTGCATAGTCAGAATCTGTGTATCCTGTTAAATCAAAGGTTGAGGTTCTAGGATACCAAATCCCTACATTTAGGGTGCTCTTTACATATCTTAGTACTCGTTTTAGGGCTGCTAAGTGCGTTTCCTTAGCATAGGAGGGTTCAATTAATGGTTCAATACGTTGTTCATTATTTTCTTGGTCAGAGTTTGATGAAGTTGGTTCTTGATTATTAGAATTTGAATTGATTTCTTCATCAAAAATTAAGTTGGTTGTTTCTTCAATTTTCTTAGTTTGTTTGTTGTAAACTCTATAAGCTCTACTTGTTGTAGAATACCCTAAGAAGATACCTGGGTTTGACTTGGATTGGAACTTTCCAAGATAGTCTTTGGTATTAAGAATATGGACTTTGCATCCAAAGACTCTAAGATAGTGTAGGTTTGGAAGTCTATGGTAGTAAAGTTCATAGGGTGTTTTATTTAACCTTTTATTAGGTAGAATCCTATTTTGGATATAGCAAGCTGTACTAATTGCTTCTGCCCAATAATGGTTAGGTAGGTCAAATTCATTGAGCATAGCCCTAGCAGCTTCCTGTAGGGTTCTATTTTTCCTTTCTACTATCCCATTTTGTTGGGGGGTTCTAGGACACGAAAATTCGTGTTTATATCCATTTATTTTACAAAATTCTTCGAATCTCTGATTCTCGAATTCTCCCCCGTGGTCAGACCTAAGTCTTTTGATTTTGGTGTCATTTTGATTTTCAATCAATATACAAAAGTTGTTAAACAGGTTCAGGGTTTCATCTTTGGTCTTTAGAAACCTGACCCAGGTAAATCTAGAGTAGTCATCAATTATCACTAAGCAGTATCGGTTTCCACTTAGTGACTTGGCTCCATGTGAATCAAGTAGGTCAAGGTGTAGGAGCTCAAGTGTGGTTTGGGTTTGATCAGATTGGATCAATTTGTGACTAGACTTGGTTTGTTTGCCTTGATTACAAGATTCACATATTAGGTTTTCATTTTTGATTTTGGGGATACCTTTGATTAAGCCAAGTTGGGTAATTTTTGAAATAGTTCTTAGATTGGTATGACCTAATCTCCTATGCCAGAGTTTTGATTGTTCTAACTGTGTTAACATGCATTTGGGTACAAGGGGAAGACTTATAGTATATACATTATTTTTCCTAGTGCCCTTAAGCATGATTTCTGAGTCTTGTGCATTTCTGATCAGGCAGTTAGAATTGTTGAAGGTAACTAAATAACCAAAGTCACATAACTGACTTATGCTAAGTAGGTTAAAACTAAAGTCTTCAACCAATAGAACTTTCTTAATAATGAAATTGGATTTAAGTTCAATATCACCTGACCCAATTACCTTGAGTGTAGCATTATTTCCAAATGCCACTGAGCCCAGGTTTTTGAACTTGAGTTTGGTGAACTTCAATTTGTCCCCAGTCATGTGTCTGGAGCATCCGCTATCTAACATCCATTGGTCCAAATCTTTATGTTCCTACACATAAAGGATTTTCGGTGATTTGGATCCAATTTGAGTTAGGGATAGCTTAAATTGAGTTTCACTTCCTAGTCTATCTCACCCCAGTCTAGGGTTTTCAATCACGTTAACCTTATAGGTTTTGTGAGACAGTTTTGAGGGTAAAAATTAATTTTGAAAAGGAATTTTAATTTATTTTGAAAAAGTTATTTTAGTTTTGAAAACAGATTTGATTAAAAAAGTTTTAGAAAGCAGAAATTTTAAAAGATAGATTAATTGATTTTTGAAAGAGAATAAGTTTTAAAAATAGAAATTTTAAAAGCAGATTAAAATCTAAAATTATTTACAATTTGAGTTAGATTCGAATTTGACAAAAGATAATTTGAATTTGAATTTCAGAAATTGGCTTCCAGGTCTTGGCGAGGCACTAGGTCTTCTTTGGCCGTAGCCTTATGGGATCATCCACCCTTTCCTTGACAAAGCCTTTTAATGAAATTTCATTTTCAAATTAAATTAGGTCATTTTCTGGTCTAACTAGCTTGGGTCTTGGATCGGTAGCTTCGGCTGGTTTCACCAGTCTAAAGAGACCAAGTAGACTTGATCTTATTAGAGTTGGTTTCCCCAACGTACTATCATCTCACCTCCTCCCAATACTATGTTTTCAAATTTCAAGTAGAATTAGGCCTTCTTTGGCCGTAGCCTTATGGGATCATCCACCCTTTCCTTGACAAAGCCTTTTAATGAAATTTCATTTTCAAATTAAATTAGGTCATTTTCTAGTCTAACTAGCTTGGGTCTTGGATCGGTAGCTTCGGCTGGTTTCACCAGTCTAAAGAGACCAAGTAGACTTGATCTTATTAGAGTTGGTTTCCCCAACGTACTATCATCTCACCTCCTCCCAATACTATGTTTTCAAATTTCAAGTAATTTAGTCCTTAAGTCTAACCATTCCTAATTCTAAGCATGGCAACTTGCAGAAATTTAAATAAACAAGCAATCAAGCAAAAAAAAATATCTAATAATGAAAATTGTTTTGATTTTGGCTCCCCCTGGACTAAAGCCTCTGTATGGGTTAGGCAAGATGTGAATCTTGTCCTTGGGGATCCAATATTGATTTGAACCAGTTGGTTTAGTCAGGCATAGTTTTGGCACCCATGCCTGAACCTTAGGTCTTGACTGGTTCAGTACAGCAAAGTAAGATCTTTGCCGAGATTTGGTTCTATAGCCAAGTCCGGATCGGTTTAGAACAGACTTCTATTTTCCAAGAATCATATCAAGATTCTTGGAACCAGAAGTGAATTGTTCTAAAGCTGTTCTTAAGTCCTTAACTTGAGTTTTCAGGGAGGAATTCTCTGATTCAAGTTTTTCAACTTGATCAGGGGTTCCTTCCTGAATTTTCTCAGTTAAGGATTTAGACTCAGCTCCTTCTTTCAGGAGTTTTACTTCCTGTCGGAGGGACTCGATTCGGAGTTTGGCTTTCGCCAAATCTCGGGATAGATATGAAATAAGAGAATTTAATTGCAATTTTGAAAAACCCGTTACCCTTATTTCGCCGTCGTCGGAGAAGGTCAGCTTGCCGTCGTCCTGGTCCGAGTCTGAGTCAGTCTCGATTTGATCCGAAGCGGTCAGGGCTAGAAGATTGGACTGGGGTGCTTCTTCTTCTTCTTCTGAGGAAGACTCGTCCCAGGTTGCTTGGAGTGCCTTTTTCTTTCTGGTCTTTTTGGACTCCTTTAGACTTGGACATTCAGTCTTGTAGTGGCCCTTCTTCTTGCATTCGTAGCAGGTTACGTTGGGCTTGTGTTTGTCAGTTGCTGGTTCAACTGGTTCATCCTTTCTTCAGCTTGTTCTCCGTGTGTTGGCTTGGTTCTTCAACTTTTTGTAGTAGCTTCGAGCTAGCCGGACCAGTTCAGATTGATCTCCTTCTTGATCTTCTGTTTCTGAGTCTGAGGTAGACTCGGGTTCAACTTGAGTTTTCTTCTTAGTCGTTCTTCCTGTTTTCCCTGCAAAGAAAGCTATACTTTTCTCGGCCAAATTGCAGTTAGTCTGTTCATGCAGTTCAAGTTCAGAAAATAACTCATCTAACTTAATTTTTGAAAGATCCCTAGAGACCTTGTATGCATCTACCATAGATGCCCACAAGGTGGTCCTAGGGAACGCGTTTAGGGCATACCTTATAAGATCACGGTTTTGAACTTGGTGACCTATTGCGTGAAGACCGTTCATCAATTCCTGGATTCTGGCATGGAGCTGGGCTGCTGTCTCGTTATCTGCCATTTTGATGGTGAAGAGCTTGTTCAGTAGCAGATCCCGTTTGCTGATCCTCGTATCTGAAGTTCCTTCGTGGAGCTCAATCAGTTTAGCCCATAGCTCCTTGGCACTGTTGAAAGGGCCTACGTGGTTCAGCTCCTCTTTCGTTAGTCCGCATTGGAGGGTCTGAGTTGCTTTGGCGTCAGCTTCAATTTTGCGTTTAAGGGCAGTGTCCCACTCTGAGTAGTTTTGCGGTACGCCATCAGCATTTGTGGGAATCATCAGTCCAGACTGGATGATTATCCACATATCCACCTGAGTTTTCAGGTGGACCTCCATTCGACTTTTCCAGTAAGGAAAGTCTTCTCCACTGAAAAGTGGAGGTCTGGCGGTGCTAAAGCCTTCTTGGATGGCCATTTGTCACTGAAATAGCAAATAACAAAAAAAAAATATTCCAAGACTTGGTCTTGGATTAGTAGTGCGGGAAGAATAAATAAACACAAATTTCAAGGGGTGTTGCACCAACCTTGAAAGAAAAATTCGAACGAAAATATTTAACGAAGAAAAAAAATTGAGAGAGAAAGCGAAAGAAATCCGAAAAATTTTCAAACTGGTGGTTGCACCAAGTTTGAATTCCCCGCTCTGATACCACTTGTTGGATCGAGAAAGATCGATAGAGGGGGGGTGAATATCGGAAAATGTTCGGATTTAAAAGAAAGAGTAAGTGCGCGGCGGAATAAAATCAAACAACGCAAACACCAAGGTTTTACTTGGTTCGGAGCCTGGGTCGACTCCTACTCCAAGGCCCACGGTCGTTGACCGTTTACTTTGGGCAATTCTGTAGTGCGCAAAACGGTTACAAAGTGAGATTACAAAATTACTGTAAATAGAAATATACACATTGTTTTACCAACTCCCGGTGTAGATCGAGTTTCGGTGCAGTGGGAGGTTGACGGCGCTTCGTTCTTGAGTCGGGAAGTTACCGGAGCAGAGCGCGGTCGTCAGAGCGTTTGGATGCGTTGAATGAAAGCAGTGTTGTGAAGCCTGGGGTCGAGGGGTGCTATTTATAGCCCCTAGGGCGCCGTGGACGTCGGGGGCGCCCTGCCACGTGTCATCCGATCCGTGCTTACTCCGGTCAAGCGTTATCCCACCGGAATAGGGATGAGGTTTGACCTCTGGGGCGCCCTGGTCGCTGAGGGCGCCTTGGTTGACCCGGTCTTCTCGGCTGGATAGAGTTAATCGCCTTGGCTAGCTTAGGCGCGAAGCGCCTTGGGTCCTGAAGGCGCCTTCGGCGCTGAGGGCGCCCTGGTGACGAGGGCGCCTTGGCTGCTGAGGGCGCCTTGCCCAGTAAGCAGCCGAAGCCCATTTTGCTTCGCTTGGTTCTGGTTCACCTTGAGGGCGCCCTGGACACTCAGGGCGCCTTACTCAGCTGTTGCCTCACTCCTTTGAGGCTCTCTGAGTTACAGACACACGTTCCTTCGGTCCTGCATCAAGGGTTAGTCCAAAACACAATGAAATTAATTATTTTATACAGCCTTAGCTGTCTTGGTTCTGACTTTGGTCTCCAAAATGGAGCCCTAGGTCGAACCGACGCCTACTATTCCCTCGACGGGGAACGCGTCCTCACCTACTCCACTCGGGAGAGTTGACCTGATGCCAACCGCTCCTTTGGTTGGACTTTTGCCTGACGGTCCTTTGTCAGGTCTTGTGAGCTGGCAGTCCTTCGCCAGTTGCCTAGCAGTCCTTCGCTAGGGCTTTTGGTGCTGGTAGTCCTTCGCCAGTGCCTAGCAGTCCTGCGCTAGGGCTTTTGGTGCTGGCAGTCCTTCGCCAGTGCCTAGCAGTCCTTCGCTAGGGCTTTTGGTGCTGGCAGTCCTTCGCCAGTGCCTAGCAGTCCTTCGCTAGGGCTTTTTCTGCACACTTGTTTAACTTGTTAGAAAACAAGAAAGACTTAACTTTTGACCTATGTTGCCGTTATCAAAACACAGGTTTGACTTAGGTGCATTTCTGCACCAACAAGAAGTGTCCTAAGGCAATCGCCTTATGATTGTAAATATTTATTTAATAAATGATAATTCACTATTTGAGTATACATGTTTGTGTATTTGATTGGGATCTTAAACTCATCTACTGAATGTCCGCAATACAATTCACAGCATAAGAGAATTTGTGATGGGATCACAACTAGTGATTATCTCTAAATGTGCAAATGTGAAGTATTGAAAGTATCCCTAGTCGATGAATTGATAAAAATGGACACTATCAATTCTGTTGAGACTAGCATGGGTTATTCTCTAATCAGCTGATTCTCACTGGCTGGTGACATTGGGATGTCCGGAGATAAACATGGATGCTAGTTAAGAGAACTAGTTCATTGGAGTGACTAGCTGTAAAACTTCATATGGTTATCTATACAGATATGTCAATGAAGTTCTTACTGCAGCTTAAGTGCGATGTTCCTTTGACTTGCGGTGTTCAAGTCATCTTGGTCATGGAGACTTATACTTTAACATCTTAAGCAAGCATCTCCAAGGAGGTGTGGACCCATGATGATTGGGTATAAGCCGAAGTGCCCGAAGATGTTTGAACATCCTACAAAGGATTCACCACTCCTTGCGAGGAGATGTATACCCAGGCCTATCGTCGGATTGTTACTCAAAGCCTCTGGCCAGAGCATATCATGTTTAGAGTGCGAGTCTCTTAAATACATGAGAGTAATTAGAAATCCAAAGGACGAGAAAGACATTACTTGGGCTAGGTGTGACGTAGTCAGCCTAGTGGGGACTGACACAAATAGACCATGTCCTGAACCAAGTGGGTATAAGATGGTGAAGGGAATGGGGCACGATTCATTAGAGCTGCTGAAGGGTTTCGGAATTACTTCTGAGGTCAAACCGTTGATCTTTCGATTAATTGGGGGTCATGATGTACTACTAGATGCCACTCATGACCGTTCTATAATTGGTTAATTATAGACGGCCAACATAAATCGAAAGCCTATTTAGTCACACGCACTACGAGTAATCCGAGGGATTTAAAACGAGTTGAAAATTGGATTTTCCGATCAAGAGAAATAAGTCGAATCTGAGTTAATCAGAGGCGCAACGGAAACTAAAAATGGCTAAGCCTTTTGAAGGCTTATTGGGCGAATTAAATGAGTTTAATTCGCGATCGGTTCGGCTTGATTTGTGTAAAATACGGGGGAAGAAAAATAAAAAATAAAATAAAATAAAATAATATATATTAGTGTATATATATATATATATATATATGAACATATATAATTAGAGGGAAAATTTTGGAATAATTTTCCTGAATTTTTGGAAATATTAGTAGGGAGAGTTGGATGCAAGATGGGTTGGTTTTGAATTATTTTAGGAAAAAGTGAATTTTCGGAATATATATATATATATATATATAGTTATAAAAAAAAGGAAAAGTATTAATACCTTTCTTTATATCTTCCTCCCCTCGAGCCCTAGCCGCAGCCAACCCACAGGCGCCGACTTCCTCTTCTCCCCATCCGCGAGCCGCAGCCACAGCAAGCGACGCTCGCTCCTTCCTCCTCTTCCTCTTCGACGCCGCCGCCCCGCTCCCGGCGCCCTCGACCCCTCTCCCGATCGCCGGCGCCTCTCCCCTAATTCGACGCCACAGCTCCCTTGTGTGCAGAACACTTCGCCCGACGCTATCACCTTCCTAGTCTCCTGAGTCTGCCGTCGCCGTGAGCCACTGCTATGGCAGCAAACAACCGGCGGGGAAAACTGAGGGGTAATGGTTTCTTGATCCACTGTTGATCTATCATACTTCTAATTTGAAGATTGAATCTGCATATGTGAATGGTTTAGGATAGGTTCCTTCCTTCAGTTTCACCGTGGAATTGATGAATTTGGTTTTTGGGATCAATTGGGACAATTGGTTAATTATTAAGTAATAGAGATCATAAATGTGTTGGATTGTTGAATTTGGGTAAGTTAGTAACTAATTGATTAAATTATTCAATTAAGATTAAGAATAGAATTATCACGGATGGTTAACCATAAGAAAACATACATATGGTTGACAGTTATAGTAATGATTAGAATTATGAATAAATTGTTATAAGGAGAATTGATTAGGGATTAAAGGTTAAGATGGTTAACTTTATGTTAATGAATTAAAGGATTAGATAGTTAATTGGTTAATTAACTAATCAAGGGTACAGTGATTAATCAGATTAATTGGATTGTTAATTAATTAATAAGTTAATTAATTAAGAGAAGAATAATTGTGAAGTTGGTTAATTAATTAATAGGGTTGGATTATTGATTAATAGACTCAGATATTTTTTCGTGCTTGATATGTAGGTTTCGAGCTTAAAACAAAGCCTTAGATTTGAAGGCGTTTGGACCATTCTACCGATAAAGGCGGGTACCCTTTGACTTATCTTTTAGATATAGTCTTCTTGCTATGCATTGTCTGTTATAGATAATAGTAAGATTGTATGCTTGTCTGCCTTAGTGTACCTGTATCTGATATATGTTGCTGTTTATCCTTGAGGTTAGCTCCTGTTTCACTTTATACAGTCTCACGAGTTGCCATCTATATGGGTAGATATATACATAGATGTAGTGATACCTTTCCTTTTGCATTTTGATATTGATAGATCACTGGTTATTTTGATAGTATATCTACTAGGTTACTTGTATCCCATGATATAGGATTCAAACCTATTCCTAGCACCCGGTGGTGTTAGTTGAGAACTTGGTGAGGGTTATATGTTTGGATCATGCACCATCCTTGCATTGTTACATGCTGGCGATCATCGGCTCCTATATAGTCCAAGCCCGTCGCCAGTTACATGAGGATATGCATACACGTCCACTCATGGGTAGTGGCTACCATAGGGTGTGTGCATTTGCCCTGTATTGCTTCGCACGGTCACTATTTGGAGGGTGGTTCCGGTGTGTGGTAGCAGCCAGGGATCCCTTCTCGTCCTGAGACACGAGAAGATGAGAGCTAGACTCCCCCATTGCTTGGGGTAGGAGAGAGACCTCCGCCAGCATCCTGTCCACTCGGTCACTCAGGAGCAGTGATAGCAGGGTGTGTACAGTTGTCATAGCTCTACCCTTTCGGACGTTCATTTATGACAGGTGGACGATGATCTGATTGGTGTCAGGGGTGACACATGTCATTGCACCATGTGCATATTTTGCATCGTGCATTGTTTGCTGCATTTGATTTCTGCACTTGATTGACATGCATATACTGGATACCTGTTTACCTTGGATTATATGTTATACTTGTTCCATAGGGATTTATTTCACCCTTTGCAGGATAGATGGATTCGGGTATGTACCTTTATTCAGTATCTCAGTGTTTACCCTTGTCTATATTTATATGAAACTGTATTAGCGTAGACCCTTATTGTTATTGTAACATATTATGCATATCTGCTGGGTATCCGCTAAGCTTATGGACTCACACCGTTGCCATTACTATATTTTTCAGGTTGATATCTTCCAGGAGGGTCCGAGTCGCCAGTCCCGTGCTTGCTACTACATTCGATTTGGGTTTTATCTACTATTTTCTGTTTTAGGACCATATTATGTTTTATTACATTGCACTGGATTTCGGGGACTTGTAGTACTTGTCTTATTTATGGGATTGTACTTTTGAGTCCTATGTTGGACTGTGTGTGTGGTTTATGCTGCGTTCCTGCCCCCTGGCAGCTCAGGTAAGTTCGGGTTTTGGTTTTATTCGCATATTGTCATATATGTTGTTATTTTATTTGGATTTGAGGCCTGAGGCCCATATAAACTGCGTGGTTGTGATATATATGTTTGTGTGTATGTGCAAATTGTCCGTCGGACTGGGGAGGTACTATCCGATTTTCTATTGGATTAGCGGCTCCTAGGTCTCGAGGCGTGACAGTTTGGCCGACCAAAGAGGGTGCCAAACCCCTTTGGTTTGGCCGGCTACATCAAGGGGAAGAAATCAATTTATTTGGTTTAATTAATAAAATAAATCTAGCGCGATTTGTTTTATAAATTATGGATAAATAAATTTGTATAAAGAAATTTATAGAAATAAATTTATAGAAATTTATTGCCTTTTTATGGAAATTAAAATGATCCATGGAATGATTTATTTTAATTTTATAAAATCAATTATGAATTGATTTTTCCATAATAAGAGAATTTATAAATTTCTTGTAAAATTTATTCCATAATAAAAGGAGAGATATATTAGTTTTATTATAAAGTTAGTTATAATAAAACTTGGCTTAAACGGAATAATTAATAAGAGAATTTATAGGATAAATTTCTTATGAAAATTCCGTTAAAGAGGAGACTTGGCAAGGGAGAGATTACTATATAAAGGAACCAAGGCTAGGCTTAAATTCTTTGATCAATAGAGTAATCAAGAGATTAATTCTCTCCCTCTCTCTCTCTTATTCTCTTCCTCCCCTTCTCTTCCCCTTAGGGCCGGCGCCCCTTGATCCTTTTAGGGTCGGCGCCCCAAGCTCCCATTAGGGCCGGCGCACCATCCACCCATCTAGGGTTGGCGTGAGCAACAACAACCAAGGAAGAGTAGAAGAAGAAGAAGAAGCGGATCGCGATTTCTTCCTTCTTTTCCCGAAATTTTGATTCTGTTAACTTGGTGGTTAGTTTCCTATCTTTTCTCTTGTTCTTCTAGTTGTGCCTTTAGAGAATCTAGTAGTTCTCGTCGGCACAAAACTCGTGACTTTGCGAAGTCATCCCGAAGAGAACTCAGCGTGGACGCGAATAGAGGCGGAGCTTCCAAGGGACGCTACGGTTGGATCTCGTCCCTTACTTCGAGTTACGCGAGATACTTAGTAAATTAGTTTACTTTTCCGCAAAGTTTTGATTTATGACCATGTCAACACATCATAAGGTTGCATGCTAGATACGTGGTTAAAGTAATTTGTGAAATTATTTTATGCTAATTCTTCCGCTGCACGTAAAAATTTAAAATTTTACGAACCCGTATCCTTGTCAACATGCACCCGGTCCCAACAGTTTGAACCTCGTACTTCTGCTTCAGCTCGCTGAGCTCCGCGGCGCTAGCGGCCCTCTCCGCCTCTTTGGCCCTTAGATCGACCCGCAAGACAGAGATGAGGTGTTGCGCCTCAAAAGGTTGTGCTCGGATCGTTGGCCACTCCTCGGAAATCCAATCTGACGGAGACGCCTGTCAGCAAAAGAAGGCGGAAGTCAGAAACAGGGAAAAGAAGAGTGAGAACAGCACCTTTCATAAGTTGAAGTTTTCCGGGTCAGGCCTATGAGCCTTCACCCGAGCAGGGTTTCTGGACGCTCGGCTGGGAGAAGTTGTAGACTTCCTGACCTGGCCATCACTTGAACACGAGGCACTAGATAGTGCTCAAAGAATGGCGGCCGGCGGAGAGGCTGATCCAGGAGAGCTGAAGGCAGCGTCCTCGCCCGCGAAGGCCCGAAGGTCGAAAAGGGGCAAGGAGCATGCAAGTCGTTAGCCGACCTAGCATAGCTTTTGCTTTGAGAGGGGGCATGTGATAATACCCCCTCCAACATTCGGCGAGCCAGCATGGGCAGCCGGTCGGCATATAGAAACGCGACGAGTTGAATGACGAAGGACGATATGAACACCTCCCTTGGAGCTCCCCAGGGACATGCACATCCAAACCCTCCTCGACGAAGTAGAAGAAGAGGGAGCCTCGAGGGCTGTGATACCCTCTGATGTCGTCTCTGATAAAAAGAGGGGGGCTGACATGTGCTCCCAACGGGAGAACTGCAAACTCGCGAATCGAAGCGAAGAGGTAAGCTCGGGAGGTGTTGGAGAAGGCGATACCCCGGGGCCGAGCGGAGGGAGAGCATGCCCAGGAAGGGAGGTGCTCCACTTTAGGGAAGTAGGCGAGGAGTGTCAGGGGTCTGATGGGTGATTGGACGAAACGGGTGATCTAGCTGAAACCGTCCGATCAGACTCGGGCAATACTCGATGCGACGGTATACTGGTGCATGAGAAATGTCGCAATTGATGATGGCCAGCCCTTCCGAGGGGCACGCCAGGCTCGGACCAGACTTGGGGTCCAGTCAGTCGGACTACGTACCTCCTTCGACTAGACTTGAGGGAGATGCTTATGATCCCGGGCCAGCTTATGTGTAGTCTGGCCCGGCAGCCTAGCGCTCAACCAGGGAAAGGGGCTAGCGATCTGGACGATCCCGCTGGACAAAGAGGCACGCGAGCTTAGGCCCCCTGGGTTTCTGTGTCAAGGCCCATACAAGCCTATAATAGCTCTCTACTGGACCAGATAAGCTCGGGTGGAAGGAGTTATCCCCTTTGTGCCCCCAGTCGGCACACTAATAGGCCCTCAGCCGGCCTCCTTACCTTTGTGCCTCCAGTCGGCACCCTAATAGGCCCTCAACCGGCCTCCTTACCTTTGTGCCCCCAGTCGACACCCTCATAGGCTCTCAGTCGGCCTCCTTACCTTTGTGCCCCCAATCGGCACCCTCATAGGCCCTCAGCCGGCCTCCTTACCTTTGTGCCCCCAGTCGGCACAACCACTCCCTGACATCGGGTTACCAGAAGCTGTACGGGGTCGGCGCGGGACCCTGGTCGTCCTGGCTGCTAACGGCGAATACCTCGCCGGGGTATTAATATGTCTGACACATCTTGTCCCCCGTACCACGACCACATGCCCTGATGTCAGACCGAGCGGCGTCCAATGGCGCCAACTTTTAAGTTGACAAGGCCTCTTTCCTTAATACAGCATGTGCCACTTTGCCCTGCCACCCTTGGACGCACATTACCCTGTCCTCACTACGCGACAGCGGGTGGCAGGCGAGGCAAAACCTGTCAGCTTCTCCGGCTACATATACTTCTCACTACGCATTTTCCAAGTACGCGCGATAGTGCAATTTCGCTACTGTTCTATTGCTTTCCACCGCCACCGTCGTATACTGACTTGACCGTCGGAGTGTCTGGCCGGGGACTTTTCTCGACGGGTTCTAACGGTCCTTGTCTTGCAGGTTAGGAGTGACCCAGCTCGTCACGCCACTTCAGCGACTTCGCTCACCTCGGAGATTCATCCCGCTGTAAAGGTGTCCGACTCACTTGGCGACAGGATCACTAAGTTAATAACTAAATAAATAACTTTATTCAACGAGAAGATGGGCACGTCAAATTTCAGCTAGATCACAGGACACAGAAGAAGATGTATCTGCTTTTGTTTTCCACAAGTCAAACCTCACCAACGAACAAGCACCTTCCACGAAATGAGGAAAAATCATGGGAGCAAATGGAAGGAAGAGTCAACCCAAATCATGATGTGGCACAGATTCTAGAGTCTAGACGACCATTGTTTTTTTCTTCAATCAACAATAAACTATAGTAAAGATTGCGTCTTTCTCTATCCATCTGAAAAATGTTCAGGTTCATTCGTTGTTCAAGTCCTCGGAAAACGGTCAAACTTCCAAGTTCCTCGCTTGGTCCTCCATCCTTCCTCCAGTCTGATTCACACTTGGATCACGCAACCAGGCCTGCTTCGTCTGGGTATCAATCTGTCCTTCGCCTATATAGTAAACAAACAATTCCTGTTTCTGGCGCAAAGTCGAGATCTTTTCGGCCAGTACAATTCGACCGCTCTGCTTTGTGCTGCACAACAGGTGAAGATGGAAAACGAATTGCACCGTCGATCCATCATACAGAAACCATGTTCTGGTGGTTTACAAGGCAAAAATAGCAGCATCTACAACCTCATCGGAGCTTATGACTTGCAGAGCACAGTTGGGAGATCATATCTCAGGCCTTTCCCCCCGATCTCTGCTTGTGCTCCAGAGGAGAAAGGCTACTCCAGATTTCTTATAGATTTCCTGATGGGCGGAGTCTCCGCTGCCATTTCCAAAAGCGCAGCTGCTCCAATTGAGCGCGTGAAGCTCCTCGTCCAGAACCAAGACGAGATGATCAAAGCTGGCCGCCTCTCAGAGCCATACAAGGGGATTGCAGACTGCTTCTCTCGAACTGCCAGAGAAGAAGGTGTTCTTGCACTGTGGCGAGGAAACACTGTAAACGTCCTTCGATATTTCCCTACCCAGGTTGAAGTTTTTCCTCCTCCTCCTTCTCCTTTCCATTAAACTAACTGATTGCCATTGTCATTGTCATTGCCATTGACTGTTGCTTTGCTGATCACGACCACCTCAGGCACTGAACTTTGCTTTTAAGGACCACTTCAAGCGGTTGTTCAATTTCAAGAAAGATAGGGATGGATACTGGAAATGGTTCGCGGGCAATTTGGCTTCTGGGGGTGCAGCTGGTGCTACCTCCCAATTCTTTGTGTATTCGTTGGATTATGCGAGGACCCGGTTGGCGAACGATGCCAAGGCTACCACGAAGGGCGGTGAGAGGCAGTTCACTGGCCTGATCGATGTTTACAGAAAAACCATACAGTCTGATGGAGTCGCTGGACTGTACCGTGGCTTCGGTGTCTCCATCGTCGGCATCATCGTTTATCGAGGGCTCTACTTCGGTCTCTATGACTCTTTGAAACCGGTTCTGTTGGTTGGTTCCTTGCAGGTCAGTCAGTGTTTGCCATGCTCATGTTTTAGTTAGATGATCAAGTGTTGTACGAGTGATGTTGTTTGGCATTTGAAGGATAACTTCTTGGCGAGTTTCTTTCTCGGATGGGGAGTCACTATCGGCGCTAGTCTGTCTTCCTACCCGATGGACACTGTTCGTCGGCGGATGATGATGACTTCCGGTGAGGCTGTCAAGTACCGGAGCTCTTTCGATGCCTACTCACAGATTGTAAAGAATGAGGGAGCCAAGTCCCTCTTCAAGGGTGGTGGTGCAAACATACTCCGAGCCGTGGCCAGTGCCGGCGTTCTAGCCGGTTACGATAAGCTCCAAGTGATCGTCTTCGGAAAGAAATACTAGATGGTGGTGGTGGCTAAGCCATGTTGCTTGAGCCTCTCAAAGCCTAATGATAGACGATGATGACAAAGTACCTGATCAAGTGAGATTGTTAGATTTTTTTAATAATGACATGTAAGACGGCTAGATGCTGATGATTGCTTCAATAAGGCTGCAGTGTTTATTTACTTGTTTCTTAGGGTAACAACAACCAGACAACTCAAAACCCACGATAAGAGGGAATCCTGCAAAAATTAAAGATCTCATCAAAAAGACTAACACTCAAAAATCGAGTTTTCAATGCATCTTTCTGACATCAAGGCTTACCACTAGTATGCGGTTTATCAAATCCATTATCTTGCTCATCACATCTGATTTCCTTCTTATTATGTCGGCGGGCTATGTACAGACGACAAATTGCACAGCTTAATAGTCAAGTTGTCTGCGCCCCTTTTTCTTGTTAAAACTCTGTAACACTTCAAGCCTCTTTGAAGGTGACGCAGAGAGTATCCACTTGCTGAATTCCAGGCAATCCATGCCCATGTAGTGAGCAATGTGTCCAAACTCATTCCTCTTGAGCTGTTCAGTAGAGAGATCCACCCTATGGATCCTTTTCGAGTTATTAGCTTGTGTCTTTGGTAAAGTCGTATCGGCAGAGTCTTCCTTCGTACTTGTGCTACAATCGTTTCCCAAAAGCCCAGGTCCCATGTTTACAATATCCTCATTACGGTGAGAATATACTATGCCTGCGAAAAAACATAACTAATATTTTGTGCCATACCCTAAGCAAATACATACAGATTTTTAACTAACACTGAATTGAATTGCATGAAGAGATGGCAACTTTCAACAAACATATGCACGATAACATACTTAAAAATAGTTGTGTATAATATGTCCCTCACCTTTTGGCGGTCAATCTTCTAGTCAGAAAAACTCATTTTATACTATCGCATGCAAACTCAATGAAGGTATAAAATCAATTTGGTTGATCTCATCTACTAGGGAGTAACACACTTGATGATGATAAAAATTCTCAAGATGAATTATTCCAAGTTCTCATATAAAATTACCTTTGCTGAAAATGGAAAAAATAATACTGATGGATGCATATGCTGTTTTTTCGTATGTTAGAAAGGTTCGCAACTGTTCCATCCAATTTGTACTCATCAGCCTAACCTCAAACCGAGGTGCAAATGGGTTGATACCGAATGGAATCCAGGTCAAATAACACATGGCATAGAATGAGTCGTGACCAAGTGGCAAACACAAGGAATATAGAAAAAGAGAACAAACAATTATTGAGCAGAAGAAAGATAATCATCCAAACGATTTATAAAGTTTTCTCCTGCCTCATCTCAAAAATCCGGTTCCCATCCTTTTCTCTAAGCCCTAATATACATGTTTCAGTACATCACTTCAATACTGATCTGGAAAGTGAACAATACCCACACTGAAACTTTAAGCTAGGAGGTCAACAGAAAAAACAGATGGAATATTTTTGTTTCCTAATCAACCTGGTTCATTTCAAGGAATCTTATACAGATAAGAAAATTTATCTTTTTCAGTCTCAAAAGAGATTACACAATGATTTCTAGCAAACACAAGCAAATGGATTTAGAAGATCTCAAGGTAGGGACAATGAAATAGTACCCAAGCAGGACCTTTAATAGATTCATGTCTTGTTGCATCATATTTTCTGTAATGAATTTTTCTAGTATAAGTTGAGCTTTTTATGAAAAGCAAATGAAAGATAGCTTAACTGGACATAAATTGGGATTTTTTCATACAAACATACACCAAATCAGCTGAACTTGTCTTGTTGTGTTGCCCTTTTAATAGATGTGTAAAGTTCGTGTGAACTTTTGAGATCATCATTATTGTAATGCATTCATATTACATGTGTTTTTGTCAACAAATGCCAGGGCATATATATGGTCCAAAAACACTAATTGCAGACAGAAGGCAAAATTTTACAGAATATTGTCAAAGGAAAGGGAGCTGGCCTAGTGGGGCTGCAAGTACACCAAGTAAAGACTCAAAGATAGCAAGATTAAACTAGTTTGATATTTCCAATTCCATGTTTAATCTTGAGCACCTTAAAAATCTTGTTAATGCCAACTCTTGCCTAGTTTTTCTCTTACGATATTTAACTATTCTATTATTGCACCTCCAAGGAAAATAATGGCAATGCCTAGTTTTCTAATTCTTGTCTGTTTATAGATCTTGCATTCAGAAATGCATAATACATTGTACCTGAGAAAAAAAAAATTATCACTCTCTTAAGTTTAGAGGGAGAAGCATGTTCTTAGAATGTGACCACATGCAATACTTCAGTGAATGATTACTCAAATCTTCAATGGGAGGATTGATACTTCAAAAGTTTTTCTTCAGAATGGCTAAGTTGCTTAGGAGCAATAGTAGTACGATATAATCTTACCTAGGTCCTGAAGCTTCCTTGTGTTTTCAAAGACTGTTGCACCATCATTCAATGTGTCATGAGATAGTATTTCACTTGATGGAGGAACATAGTCATCAATTTCTTGAAGAAGTGGTTTGTTATGAGTATCGATATGTTGACCTCCTTTCTCATGCATTTCAATTATCTCACTCGTGAAAAGCTTATCAGACAGATCGTGGAAGAGGTTGCAGATTCCAAATAACTCACCCTGGAATTCCTTGCAATCCTAGAGAATAAGTGGAAGGCAATCCAATCAAGTTGAGAAACTATTGATACTTATCTGTCAAACCAAACTAGTTTTAAATAAAATCATATCAGAACAATACCTGGACACCTTGGAAATAACGTTTTTCCATCTTCCCGGAGACAGCAATGTTTGAAAGCTGCTGTTTATAAATTTGGCGAGAATAGACAAGCTCTTCAAGGGAACCAGCAGCAAGCAGACGGAAAACTGTAACATGCCGCTTCTGACCATAACGAAATGATCTGTCCTGAGCCTGCAAGTCTTGTGCAGGATTCCAGTTGGGATCAAAAATAACCACACGGTTAGCACTGACCAGATTCAGACCTAAACCTCCAGCCCGAGTAGATATCAGGAATACCTATTAGAACATCCATAAGTTGACAGGCATGCTCGCTTAAAGATCTAATTCATAATTACCTGTTTACTAGGACTTTTATTAAATTCATCAACAAGTGACTGTCTTAAGTTCATTGGAGTGGAACCATCTAGCCTGGAAAAGCAATATCCTTTTCTTATGAGAAACTTCTCCAGTATGTCCAGCATCCTGCTTTTAACATAAACATCAGTCGCAAATAAAACCAAAACCATGAATGTTTGCAATTATACAGTGTGACAAATTCACTTTTAGATTGTTCCATCTTCACTGAATGTATTTGAATGAGAACAATGAACAAACAGAAAAAACTGAAACATTAAAAAAAACAAGAGCCAATTTGTTTTTTTCCTCTTGGAGTGTTGCTACCTGACAGAATAGCTAAAAAGCAGAATCTTGTCACCCTTTGTAATCCAAGAAAATAATAGCTTTTCCAAAGCCCGCATTTTTCCACAATGTTCAACATCACTAAGCCCAATGAAATTTTCATTCTGAGCATTGCCACCAACCAAGTCAACATCAACACCAAAGACAACAGATGCTAATTCTGCATCCTTCTTTTGCTTCTCAAGATCATCCTTGGGATTAGGCTTTATCAGCTCCAAATGGTTGCTTATCTGATGAATCATATTTAACAGGTCATTGTTCAAATAAAAAAAGGCAATCAAAAATGAAGATACTAAATGTTCAAGGGGTACCTGCTGTAGCTTAATAAGGCAGGGAAGAACTAGGCAGAAAGGGCAAGAATCACAGCCTTCAGAATTCTCTCTATGCAAATAAGACCATATGATACCGTCTGGGACTGTCTTCTTGCAACATTCAACCTGAGTTAAAGGACTGCCACAGCTACAAGGCAGATCCTTGTTTATTAAAGATTGGACATCAGGTTGTTCCAGCATCCTCTTATAAACTCGCTTTTGCAAGTCACTCATTGCACAGAAGACAACATTATCTTCTTTCCCTAACATTAAATGCCCTATTGTCTCCTCTTTAGTCCTTCTTAACAAGTACTTACGCAGAACAGCTACAAGATGTTTCTTCCGTTCATCAGCAATCTGAATGTATCTTTCAGGAGCACTTAACCTCTGACCATGTTTTAAAGGCTCATCATAGAAATCACGAAAGTGTTCCCATGTTCCTAAGCACCCAGGTGCAACCCAATCAAACAGATTAAAAAGCTCCAATATTCTGTTTTGCATTATAGTTCCAGTCAGACCAAATCTTTTTTTTGTTTTTATTCCTAAACATGCTTTATATAATCGTGATTTTTCATTCTTCAGCTTATGTGCTTCATCAACAATAACAATATTCCATGGGACTTCACATAAAATCTTATCATGAATTCTGAAAGTGTCAAAGCTAGTAACAAGTATCTCAGTAGAATGAGTTTTAAGCTTCTCAAGGATTAACTCTCTATTTGGTCCATGATAAACAGAAACACTGAAATCTCCCCATCCAGATAACTCATTTTCCCAGTTCTGAATAATTGATGTGGGACAGATGATTAATACAGGGCCTTTTTCCACACCATTATCAGCTCCGTGCTCACTGTCTTTACCAGTTACAGCTGCAAGAAAAGCTATAACCTGGATGGTTTTACCCAGCCCCCTAAATTAAAATGGCATTATTACTCAGCAACTAAATTCTTGATTGATTAATGGAACTTGGGCATGTAGGAAGAGTAAAAAAATCAATATTGCATAAAACAAAAGGAAAAAAGGATTACATGTCATCTCCAAGTACACCACCATGATTGCTTTTGTACAAATTGTACAAAAATCTAATGCCATCACTTTGATGTGCTAGGAGCCTACAACTGATTGATGCAGGAACCTACAGAAAAAAGGAATCTAGAAATTGTTATCAGAGATACCATGAGTATGCATATCACTTATAAATATGGCTAATTTGAATGTGCAGTGATTCACATGTCATCATATGTTGAAAAGTTGTTGATCATGTGGCATTAGAACATCCTGAATGGTAATAATTGTTATCAAAATTTGCAAGATTGACAAAGACTGTGCACCTAGAACTTTGTAGCAGATGGGGCGGTCGATCCACAGAAATTTTTTATGAGCATGGCAGAGACTTGACATAACATCAAAGCATTCACAATTGAGGAAGGAAGATTTATTGATATAGCAAAATCTAAACTTTATACTAGGCAACAAAAAGAGCCAAAACAACAAATGGAGTGAAAAGTGATTGGAAGATGGAGCCAAAAGAAATCAAACTAGCAAATTGTAATTAGCTGATAATATTGTCAATATGATGGTCACAGAGATCTCATAGGACAGTGTGTCCCAATCAATAATCCTACAAAATAAAAGCGAAAACATAAAAAACAGAGCTTTAAGCTATTGATTGAATGGATAAGACTATCAAATAGTGGGCCTATTTTATAGGATTCACATACAGACTAAGTGGAAATAACATAAAATTACAATTTAGACCCTGAGCTGACTTATTCAATTGGACCAATTTAGTTTAAGAAGGGTTTACTTGGATGGAAAGTTACATGGGGGAGGGAGAGGGAAAACATCACAAAATTATAAATGAAGCTTCATCACTCGTGTACATTTTGGTGTCACTTTCCCTCCTCTCTTTCCGTTCAAGTGAACCTACCCTTAAAGTGTTTTATTTCAATATTCAAGTCCAACAGAAAGAACTCAACTCTTCAAGAGTTGAAGTATGATTGTTTTTGAAGATCTAAAGCATTTGTCTCATCTTCATCATGTTAGGCCATCCCTTTAATTATATAAAGCATCATTGTAAGTTACAAAGCAAGAAGCATGCTCTACATATCAACTACAACCTCAAACTTCTAAGCATTGAGATTGCAAAAGTATTGGAAGACATTTGTCAGAGATGCAAATGCCTCTAAGGTAGCAAATCCTCTATGCTGAAAACTATACTAATGCTTAAGTTGGTTAGTAAATCAAATGAACGTGTCAATATCAAATGCTCTCACAGTGTGAAATGAGTTAATGAAGTGGGCAAGTAGTCTCTTAGAGAAGTATTTATGATTGTAAGTACCCCAGGTTGATTTTGATGTGGTCAACCGATTTAAGTTAGGTCCTGGTATTTTTAATCCCTGTGTCTAATTGTACAGGAACTTAGGAGCGCAGGAAGTCGAGCGGAAGACGCAGCGGTCGAGAAGAATGACACAGAAAGGGAGCCGACGGGCTCGGTGTTTCCGAGGGACGCGGAGCTCTGCGAAAGAGTACGTCGGTGGAGCGAGAAAGGCGCGCACGGCGTTCGAGGGACGAGAAACCGGGAGGAAGGACGCTCGAGGGGAGAAAGGTCGGAGTCGGGTTTGGGTGAACCTAACTCCGGTTGGCCAAAAATCACCCAAGAAGACCAGAAGTCAAGCTGGAGAGTGGTCAGCGGTTGCTGACAAAAATAGCCACTATGGCGCTCGTGAGCATATGGGCGCATGGGCTCTCGGGCACCCCAACACTGGGGCGCCCGTGAGCCATCAGGCGCCCAAGAGGCTAATCTTAGCCGTTTGCGAACGTTGCTCTCTGGATAAGCATCAAGCCACGTGTCAGGCGCCCAAGAGCACTCGGGCGCCCTATAAGTGTCACGTCAGCAAACGGATAACTCTAACCAGGATTATAAATAGTCCTCTGGAACTCAGTTTCATTCATTCCATTCATTCCAAACATTAGCAAACTAGTTTGGTGTAATGTTTCTTTCTTTCTCTGAGCTTTCCACGTGTAAGAGGCTTCTCCGCCTGAAGAAGTTTTATTCAGGAGAATCGAGTCATATTCAACCTTGGATTAGCAACCGGATTTACTTGGTTTGCAACTGATTTCGCGGGTTGGAAGCGCAAAATGTAGGTTTTTTTTAAAACTGATTTCTTTTTTATTTTAATAATAAAAAACTATTTTGTAGCTCCCAAGGACGCCGACAACAAACCCAAAGACGAAAACCAGTGTACTAAGAAGGAATAGGCTGACTTTGTGACAAATGGAATAGCAGAATACCATCTGCTAATCGTACTCCCCGCACAAGAAGTCAACCGAATCGGGAACTACCAATCGGCGAAGGAACTTTGGGAAAAGTTCCTTGAACTCCATGAAGTACCTCCGATTCCGAAGCCAAATTAGCAAAAAGAGATTTGCTTCGGAATCAGCTAAGCAACCTTCGACTGGACAAAGGAGAGTCAGTAGCACAACTTCACGCTAAGCTTAAGGAGTCGATGACAGAACTCAACAATCTTGGAGAATCGGTAAGCAATCGGGATGAACAAAAGGTACGCATTGAACGCCTTCCCGAGAACCCTTAACTGGATTTCAATAATTGACGCCTACTACATCTCTAAGGATCTTGAGGTAAGTACCTTAGAGGAACTTTTTTCAACTTTAGAACTTCACAAATTTAGATGTGCAGGAAAAAAGAAAACGAACAGCATCGCCCTAGGCACGAGAAGGATCCAACATGAAGAGGATTCTTCAGGAAATGATGAAAACGCAACATATATGGTAAGAAAGTTGTCCAAATACTTTAAAACTAAAAAATTTAATAAGGTGTAGGGAAAGAAACAAAGGAAGATCCGCTGTTACAACTGCAACGAAGAAGGACACGTGAAGAAAAACTGCCCCAAAGTGAAGAACAAGGGAAAAGGGGCACAAAAGGCAAAAGCACACAATCTAAAGGCGACATGGGACGAGTCTTTATCAGAAGACTCAGATCTCGAGGAATACGCTGGACTTGCTCTGATGACTTCATACAAGAAGATGAGAGCATCGATGAAGGAGAAGTCACCTCAGAGGACAGTAGCGACGAAGGGGAAACTTCGGACTTCAAAAGTGATATGATAAGTGAGGTGTGTTTTCTACCTCCTGATCAACTTTATTCAGGAATAAAAGCCATGTTGAAATCTATCTGTAAAATAAAAAATAAAAATATAGAACTGAAAAAACAATTATCATCTTCTTGCCCACTAGAAATGTATGATAAGTTAAAATTTGAAAATGAAATTTGAACATTCAAATTGAAAAATCGAAAAATAACTATTTATGTTCAAAATGTTTACAAAATTTAAAATTTAAATATCATAGAAAACTTAATTGATACTATAGATTTCACAGGGGTCAAATTGCAAAAATTCCCAAATCAAATGTTCTATCTAAGTTTTTAATAAACTCTGTTGGTAAAAATTTATATTGGGTTCCTAAATATATTTTAAACTGTTGATTTTCTTTTAAGTAAATTAATTTTGGCAATTAATGCTTTATTCTTTTTGGATAACTACTTGTAAGAAAATTAGTGTAAAGTTTTTTAAAATTAATTTCATCGAATCCGAATTTTCTAGATCTGTTCTAAAACCTTGAGAATTTTTTTTTATGTCGAAATAAAATTTTTTAAAGATAATTCTTTAAAAATTCTAAATTCTGGAAACAATTTATTGTGTTAAACATATTTTCCCTTAACATTTTAAGTTTTTAATGTGATCAAAAGGGGAGAAGTAGTGTTAAGTTAAGTGGTAGACTCTAATTTCATTTTTTTAGCGCTTACACTGCTATATATTTATTCATGTTTTTTTATATTTATTTACCCTAACTTAACTCGGGTTGATGCACATCAAAAAGAGGGAAATTGTAAGTACCCCAGGTTGGTTTTGATGTGGTCAACAGATTTAAGTTATGTCCTGGTATTTTTAATCCCTGTGTCTAAGTGTACAGGAACTTAGGAGCGTAGGAAGTTGAGCAGAAGACGCAGCGGTCGAGAAGGATGGCACGGAAAGGGAGCCGACGGCTCGATGCATCCGAGGGACGCGGAGCTTTACGGAAGAGTACACTGGTGGAGCGAGAAGGACGTGCGCGGCGTCCGAGGGACGAGAAGCCGGGAGGAAGGACGCTCGAGAAGCGAAAAGCCGGAGTCGAATTCGGGTGAGCCTAACTCCGGTTGGCCAGAAATCACCCAAGAAGACCGGAAGTCAGGCTGGAGAGTGGTCAGCGGTTGCTGACCAAAACAGCCACTGTCGGGCGCCCGTGAGCAAACGGGCGCTTGGGCTCTCGGGCGCCCGTGAGCCATCAGGCGTCCGAGAGGTTAATTTTAGTTGTTTGCGAACATTGCTCTCTGGATAAGCATCAGGCCACGTATTAGGCGCCCAAGCACACTCGGGCGCCCTATAAGTGTCACGTCAGCAAACGGATAACTCTGACCGAGACTATAAATAGACCCCTGCAGCTCAGTTTATTTATTTCATTCATTCCAAGCATTAGCAAACTAGTTTGGTGTAATCTTTTTTTCTTTCTCTGACCTTTCCACGTGTAAGAGGCCTCTCCACCCAGAGGAGTTTTATTTAGGAAAATCGAGCCATATTCAGCCTTGGATTAGCAACCTCCCCGGTTGCAAACCAAGTAAATCCAGTTGCCTCTTTATTTACTATTTGCTTCATTTGTTTATGTTATTTTTATCTAAACTAACATCTTTGTCAAAGATACACAAAAGATTTGAGTTTTCTTTTTCAAGGGCAATTCACCCCTCTCTTGCCGACCTTCGATCACCCTCAATGATGTGCTACTGGTTTATGCATGCAAGATTATGATCACACAATGTAATTCATATATGCTTTTTGTAACCATCAATTGGATGGAAAAACTAAACAAAGAAATCAAATACATATGTCAACAAGCTTTATATCTATACACAACTACAAATCAAAACTCATATTAAATATGTCTATAGAATTTTTACAAACAAATTTGTTAGTTGGTGAAAATTTTATAATGTTATTTAGTTTAATCAGTTTCTCTAAGTTCGTGTTCATATGCTAGTGCAATGAATTTTTCTCCTATGAGTCCAGACTAAGCTTAGCATGTTGGACGTAAACAAGATGGGGCTGCAATTGTTCTCTCTTGTAGTACTAAAGTTGGCATTACCCCTAGATCTTTCATTTTTGTTCTCAAGTTAAGTCTAAGCAAGTGATCAAGTGACTCCATTGGGACTCACTTAAAGGTTCTTTGATCAAAAGAGAAGGGTGACTAAATCAGGTGAAGTTTAATCTTCTATGATATCACTTTTTTATTTTTTCCATTTATTCTTGAATATGTGAGAAAATGAGTAGATTGCTTTGGTCGTAATGTGGAAAATACAATCAAAGATGATAAAGTCAACAATTAATGAGAGGAAGGAAACATAGTTTGTCTCTCTACTATTCTGTTTGGATGTCCCCTAGTCTCTGTTTTCGAACAGCAGGAAAACACCTCAAATTTATAGCGAAATCCTCATAAGTCCAAAGAGTGATGAATCAAGTCGCACTTTGCTGCCGTTAATCACAGACAACGTTTCAATGCCAATCCGTTCCTCATTGGGAAGAGCAAAAAGAGAAAGCTACCTGAACAACATGTGTTTCTCCGGGAGAGGAGAGAACCAAAGGTTCGTAGGGCCCTCGAGACTCGAAGGAGGCAAATTGCGGGAGGAGCGCATCACGCGGCAATCTGGCAGTGACTGGAACGTCCCCAGTCCCCTCCTCATCCTCCTCCACTGGTTTCACTTCTTCAAAGGGGGGTTTTGGTGGACGGAATTGGAGGCCCTCGGAGAGAGACTGCGCATCGAGGCGTTGCAGTTGCTGCGAGAGGGAGGATTTGGGTGGCTTCCTCGGAGGAGGGGCTTCGGATGGTGGTTCCGAGGAGGAAGTGAGGGCGGCTCCGGCGGTGGCGGAGGAGGGGAAGTTGGAGCAGGGTCGGAGGGTTTCTTTTAAGCGGTTCAGCGACATGGTCTCTTTACCCATTCTTCCTACGACCTCACCCAGCAATATCTAACTATGCGCAACGCGAATGAAAAGAGCGAACAAAACCAGACAGCACGTGGCTCTGCCACTTAAATTTCCAGCTTAGCCCTTCTCTTGTTTTTTCATTCGTGTTCATTTCTTTCTGTCCCCTTCAAATATCCAATCCTAAAATGGAGCTCAATTCATTGATAATTCTCTTTTCTCTTCCTCTAGCAAGGTGGCAAAGAAAAGAGAATCATCAAACTCAAATTGCTCAGTGAAGGAACTCAATGAATAATGTAAAATTGCATGGCTCGTCTCCTTGCTTCCAGCGAAAAAATGTAATGAAGGAGGCTTCAAACCCGGCGAAGGATTCAGCTCATCTCCCTTCCGTCTCCTTTCAGGTTGCTTAATCTTGTACACTCCAACCTCTTCTTCCCGTCCCTTCAGTCATGACCGCTAAATGAGTACCCTCTCTTCAAGTCTATCAAAAAATTCCGGACAATGACAAGCTCCTCTCAAAATTCAGGACTACAACATCTGGGTATATATTAGATTGTTCAATCTCTTAATCATTAGATTGAGAAATGGTTGGGAATTAGGTATCTTTTGGTTTGAGAGTGTTAGAATATTTGGAGTGGATTATACGTACATGAAAGTGTCCATAGTGATTGAACATTTTTTAAGAAATGTATACATTCCGCCTCTCTATTTCCTAGCAACCAGTAAACAAGTTATGTTTTTCTGCTATTTTTTTTAGTTGAATACTATAGCGAATCAATCAATCGAAAGTTTAAATTCCAGATTCAGATTGGATATCCTACTCTTTTTTGCTCAATTTACTTATTGCATTAGTTCTGAGATGTGCTCAACTAATGAATGTATGTCATGAATATTATGTTTTCTTTTGTTTTTCTTTTGCTTAACTAATGAAATTTTAAATTTTAGGTTTCTATTTCATGATATCATTAAAAAATAATGCCAAATTGGAAAATATAAGATGCACGAATACGGATTAAGAGTATTGGTATTAGTATCTAGACCGACCAAAAACCCATGAACACTCTATTATGAATGTAAACATCATGGCTGGTTAAAGTTAAGGATGACCGATATTATATTTGATGAAGACAACAATTATATATGTGTTAGGAGGTTCACAAGAGTAGAGTGAATACAGTTAAGATAGATTAGGGAGTGAATACATTTCTTATCATGAACATAATCTAGAAAATTGGAATGTACCAAGATTGGTGTTGGTTGTGAAATTAATGCTTTAAGTCAACTAAGCAAAAAATTAAACAAAACAAAAGGAAAGGAAAGTACTCAGTCAGCTCCAAATCTATTTCTCCAAATCTATTTCCATTCTAGTAAATTGATGAAATAGATTCATTAGTTGAACACAACCCAAAAATAATGCAACAAGTAAATCGATCAAAAAAAAAAAGAAAAATAGGATACCCAATCTGAATCTCCAATTCGAACATTCGGTTGATTGATTCCCTATAGTATTTAAGTAAAAAAATTAGCAGAGTAAATGTAACTTGTTTATTGGTTGCTAAGAAACAGAGAGGCATATTGTATAGAAGCCCCCAAAAAAATGATCAATCTGTGTAGACATTTTCATATATGTAGCAGCTACTCCAAATGTTATATCACTCTCATACCAAAAGAAACCTAATTCTCAATCATTTCCCAACTCAATAATTAGGAGATTGAACAATCTAATACATACTCACGTGTTGTAGCCCTGAATTTTGAGGGGACTTTGTTGCTGCCTAGAATTTTTCTATTGGCTTGAAGGAAAGGTACTCATTTAGGGGTGATTGAAGGGATGAGAAGAAGGGGTTGGAATGTACAAGTCAAAGCAACTTGAAGGGACACGGGTTGAATCCTTCGTTGAGTTTGAAGCCTCATTCGTTGCACTTTTTCGCTGGGAGCAAGGGAGACAGGTTGCATAGTTTCGCTCTGCTTACTGAGTTCCTTCATTCGGCAATGATTATCTTCTCTTCAACGACTCGCCAGGAGAAAGATAAAGGAGAATTTTTAATAAATTGAGCTTTGTTTTAGTACTGAATATTTGAAGGGGAAATAAAGAAAGGAAGAACGTGAATGAAGCAAAAAAAAAAAAAAAGGAGAAAAAAGGTTAAGCTAGAAATTTACACGTCGAAGCCACATCGTTAGTCATTACTCTATGTAATATGCTTTAACAATAATATCTATATGTATATTTTTAGAGCCCGGGGCTATGGTGCAGCGGTAGAGTAATTAGTGGTTAACCCAGACATCCATGATTCGATTTGTCTGCTGTCTAGTTCATCATTTTTTTTATATGTATATTTTTAGTACATTTTATTTTTAACAAAAGATGATCATTTAAAAAAATAATTAAAAAAAGGTTAAGCTTATATTTAAATTAAACTCGGTTAAAAGATTTATATATAAATAATTAAATATATATTTTTATAAAATTGATTAAAATTATTGAAGTTTAATTAAAATGACTTAAAAATAATTAAAAACACTGTAAAATTATTATAGCAATTATTAACTAATGTTATAATAATGGTAAGATCATCTAAATAAAGTAAATATTTCTTTCAAATATTTATGTTATTTATATCCACATCATCAATCAAATATTTTATTCTTTAAATATCTTAAATTCCATAATGGGTCGAGGGTGAGCGCAGATCCCCTGGTCCGCACTTTTGCGGACCAGGGGATGGTCCACTCGCGATTGCGATCGGATCGTGATCGCGATTCGGCCGCAATTTGTTGCTATCCCCTCTAGGGTTCATCGTGCCCCCCAGGTTATAGTTTGGGTTCGGGCGGGTGGCCGGAGTCTACCCGACGACCTAAACCCTAAATCCGAATTTAGGGTTTAGGGTTTAAGATTTAGGGTTTAGGCCGTCGGGTGACCTCCGGCCACCCGCCCGAACCCAAACTATAACCTGGGGGGCACGGTGAACCGTAGAGGGGATTGCAACAAATTGCGGCCGAATCGCGATCACGATCCGACCGCAATCGCGAGTGGACCATCCCCTGGTCCGCAAGAGTGCGGACCAGAGGATCTGCTCCCGTTTTGCTAGCTTATAAGTTATTTTGGAGATTATAAATTTTCCAAAATATATTTGGTAAAATTTTTTATAAACAACTTAACAGCCATCAAAATAAGTTGTTTGAGAGCTTATTAGTTGTTTTCAAATAAAGTCAGGGAGACCTTATTTTTTTAAAAAAAAATCTTATTTTAACAATTTTTTCTCTAAAATATCCTTATTGATTATTATTAATTTCTATCTTATCCTCTACGTATTTTTACAAATCTAACAATACTTTATATGCCGACTTCATTTCCTAGTACACTCTATCATTCAAACACTTTAACAACTCATTTTTAAAACAACAATTTACCAAAGGGCGTACGTAACAATCAGAAATTACCAAAGGGCGTCCCATGGTTTCTATTTAACCAAAGGGCGCAGCCATTTAAGTGAACTTCCTATTATACCCTTGGCGCCACAAAATGCCTTTTCCATTCCCATTTTCGAGACATCCGAACCACTTTTACTTTAAAATGTGGTTCGGATGGCAAGGTTGCTCCATTTTGGCCATTCTCTCTCTCACCGCAACAACGTAGTGTGCCCTAGTTGTTGAAGGAGGACATTATGCATGCCCTAGTTGTGCTTTAATCGCTTGCTCATCCCTAAAATCTCTCCGGCCAACCAAAACCTAGGCTCCTATACAGGAAAGTGGTAGTGTGTGATCCTGTGACGGCTTTAAGTGTTAACGTTGAAGTTGATACTGCTCGGCATTATCAAAGTAGGATTTAGGGTTTCTGCAGGGGTGATTTTCATCATAATGGCAGGAAAAAGGTCTGTGGGTGGTTCATCGTCTTCTTCATTGGCATTAATCACCAAGGTATGTTAGTGATAGGCTTAGATAAGAACAGCATAGTTTGTGAAATTGTTTATACTTATTTTTGCTGATTAAATTTGTAATGTATAAAAACTGTAGGATTCAGATGAGTTTGGAAAAAAATTACATTGATGCAGTGTTTTAGGCCACTTTAAACATTTTGTTGAAGCATTTGAAATTTTAAATGATCAACACATTGCGAAGATCAAAGAGTCGCCCTTCAGTATTTTCTTGGACATTCAAGAATTGCAGCATATCCGGGGAATTTTGGTTAATATATTTGAAATTTGGGATTCAACCTCGCAAGTTTTTAAATTCTCAGGTAATAGTTTTAATTATGAATTATAAACAATATCTATAGTAAGATAAAACTTGGATATAGTTGACCTTAAATGATTGATATTTGATCAATTTAAATGAGTGAATTTAAGGTGAAATTCACTTTAGGCCCTCGGTAGGCCTGAAATGATTTTATTTCAGGCCTACTGAGGGTCTAAAGTGAATTCATTTCAGGCCCTCAGTAGGCCTGAAATGAATTCATTTCAGGCCCACGTTGGGCCTAAATTCAATTCATTTTAGGCCCAACGTGGGCCTGAATGAAATCCTTTCAGGCCCAACATGGGCCTGAAAAGAATTTATTTCAGACCCAAATTGAAATAAGTTGAAGCATATATTGTTGATGATAACTAAATATTTTTACTGTTTTAGGTGTGCCGATTGCGTTCACCAGACGAGATGTTGCTTTGGTATTGGGTATAATGGACCGTGGAGTTTCGGTCCCTATTAATTCAACTAAAGCATCGGGTAACCTCTATCATACTTACTTCTCAAAAGAAAAACAACCTACTAGAACAAGAATTGAGGACTTACTTAAACATTATTCTAAAAGTGTTGAATCAGAGGATGATGTGTTATTAGTTTGTAAATTATATATTTTGTATATATTTGTTTGTGTTTTATTTTCGTCTAGTACATATAAGGTCCCTCTAGGGCTTGTAAATATAGTAGATGATTATGACAATCTTGGTAGATTCAACTGGGTGGAAGCTATCCATAAATTTTTATCTCCCCAATTACCTAAGATTGGGGAATTATTTTCATCAAGTCAGGGAAACCAGAGGACCACCAACCTCCCTTACGTAAAGGGATTTGCTGGGCTTTTGGCAGTGAGTAGAATATTATTGATAAATTGTATAATATTTTGCTATCATTAATGTAATTGTGTGAAAAACTTTGTGTAGGCATGGTTTTTGGAGCATGTACTCATTCAAAAACCATACAATGTTGAAGGACCACGAATAAATAAGTGGAGGAATATTCCTTCACATATTAGTAGGGTGAGGGACCTTGTCAACCAAATCAGATTCGAAGAGCTAATTATTCTAAACTGTGATATATGTTAGTTTGATATAAAGGCAGTAAAATTTGTGTACTTGGTAATTGACAGGTGATTGTTGAAATAATTTCTAACCTACATGAAAACACATTGTTTGAGAACCTTGAGATTGGGGATGACATTCCACGGGCAATGGAGACATCACAAGGACATGACACAGAAGATCTAAGGTCATGTGGTGAATGCATTCTTAAAGACACCCTAATCAAGGAGCTAACAGAGGAGAATATATGTTTGAATAAAAGGGTTAAGGAATTAATTTCAATTATTGAAAAAAGGGGATGGAGGGTCAAGAAAGCTATCCTGTAGTCAGTCCTCTTTCTGATCCAGTATCTTGTAGAACAAGGAGAGGACGTGACCGAACTCGGTATGATTATAGGGATACTCCAATTGAGAGTCCAGTATGGCACCAGCTATTACATAAGGGGAAGCGGAGAAAGGAACAAATATCAAATGTCATGGACAAGGGAAAAAGGAAACTTAGTGAGGAGGATATGGATGAAGCAAGAGAAACCATTACTGTAATGGAAGTCATGTCTGAAGAAGATATAGAGGAGGAAAAAAGAAGGACCTCCGAACTATACAAAATGAGGCAACAAGGCATTGATATATGTGAGTTATTTTTATCTAAATTACGTCAAATTGATTGAATTTGGTTATCAATTAGTTTGGTCTAAATTGTATCGATGTAGTTTGTGAAGAAGCATTTTATGAAATCGAAGAAGAAAAATCAAGATAAAGAAGTAGCCTACGTGATAAATAAATTGGAGAACCTAAAGTAAGTTATGAAACATAGTTTAGTTAATATATTTGGGGCTTTAATATATAATCTTATCAATTTCTTGGCAGGTTGGCTAATGAATTTATCTGGGAGGATGCACCCTTTGCTTTGAAATTGCATTTATTCTTACAAATCTTCAATGGAGAGGTTTTTACAAAAGGTGAGGTCATTGATGCCTTCTGTAAAATGTTATTTAGGGGAGCATCCACATCTGGTAGGTCATACAACAAGTCAATATATTGTTCAACCTTCTTCACAGTAAGTGATATAAATTAATATGAAATAATAGATTGTAGAAGACCTACTATTATGATGTGGTTATTAATAATTTTGATTTTGCAACTTTTTAAGCTTCAATAAGATCGTCAAGAAAGTTTTCCCTGCAACAAGTGATGAAGACGGATATGATAGAACAAGGGTTTAGATATATTTTAATACCTTTGTGCAGTGATAATACACACTTTCACTTGTTGGCGGTGGATACAGAAGCAATGACTTTCATTAATTTAAATTCTCTTGCTAGTGGCCATAAATATAAGCATGATTTTGACTCAGCGGTGAGTTACATACCTTTATTCATATATATGTTCATCATTTGGTAAAAAATGTCATTGAAATTCATGATATATTTGACAGGTAAAAGAACTTAAACAATATACTCGCGAGGAACTTACGGCTATTCATCCTTATCTACAAAGTCATCATCCCTTGGACAAATGGCCCTCCGTCAGACAAAAATGTCCCCAACAAGAACATAGGTCAGTAAGTGAGGAAGAGTTTGAAAATTTTAAAATCATCAAAGTATTTTATTACCCCACTTATTGAAATCAGAAATACTGTTTGTTATTTTCAGCGTGGACTGTGCCTTCTTTGTTATACAATACGTCCGATGTCTCGTATACGATGAGAAGATGGATTTCAAACAAGGAGATATGACGAAAATAAGATTTGATCTGACAGTAAATATTATGGGAGACATGTATTATAAAACATGAGACTGTCAATCTGTTGAAGTAATGTTGTAAAAAAACATCCTTTGCTGGTGATTCAGCTCCATTTGTATAGAAATTGTGTAATATGTATGAATATATTTTATTGTCCAGAAAAACAAAACAATTATGTAATGTTGATTCACATCGAGTTGATGCAATGTAGTGTACCAACTGATACGGTAAGAAAACATAACTCATAATGATTTGGACTAAGTTTGCACACCAGAAATAACATCTCTTTGGTTAAATCTAACTACTGATATATATCCAAGTATCGAAGGTCCATCAGTGGGTTTCTGATACATAATTTGAAAATATGACTTAATGGTCTCGAAGGAATTGAAAATTGGTATGCATTCTGTATTAACTTAGTAAGCTGGATTATCTCTACCATAAATTTAAAAAACTTGTTTCAAATTCTAAAAATTAATAATTAAATAAAATTACAAGATTTGGTCATAACTTGTAGATAAATATAGAATATTAATCTATAAATTATTATTTTATTTAATGCCCAAGGTGAGCATGAACTTAACTTTTCAGGCCCACGGTGGGCCTGAAATCATTGATTTCAGGCCCACGGTGGGCCTGAAATCATTGATTTCAGGCCCACGGTGAGCTTGAAATAAATCATTTCAAGCCCACGGAGGCCTGAAATAAAAACATTCAGGCCCAAGGTGGGTCTGAAATCACTTCAATTCAGGCCCAGTGTGGGCGTGAATAGCTCCATTTCAGGCCCAGGGTGGGCCTGAAATCAAGTGATTTCAGGCCCACCGTATGCCTCAACTGGGAAAATTTGAGAGTCTCTGTTAACCATAAAATACTTCTGATTTAAGTTAGTGGATAATAAATTTGTAGTTGTATAGGTGTAATACGTTTATAGAATATAACTCATAAATATTGGTACTTAGTGTGCACATAAAAACCCACTGATATACCTAAAAACCTCCTATTGCAAACTACTGCTATAACATTGGTGATACAGCAAGATTAGAGGTTTGGCCAACCAAAATCTCATCTCCTATCTCAACCCTATCTACTGATATAGGTTTCTCAGAATTCCAGATATGGTAGGTCCATCAGTGAGTTTTGCTCAAAACTCACTGATACACCTAAACTACTACTATAGTAATGGTGATACAGCAAGATTAGAGGTTTGGCCACCCAAAATCCCATCTCCTAGCTCAACCCTATCTACTGATATAGGGATTTTAGAATTTCAGATAGGGTAGGTCCATCAGTGAGTTTTGCTCAAAACTCACTAATACACCTAAACTACTACTATAGCAATGGTGATACATCAGGATTAGAGGTTTGGCCACCCAAAATCTCATCTCCTATCTCAACCCTATCTACTGATATAAGTTTTTCAGAATTTCAGATAGGGTAGGTCCATCAGTGAGTTTTGCTCAAAACTCACTAATACACCTAAACTACTGCTATAGCAATGGTGATACATTAGGATTAGAGGTTCGGACCCGAAAAATTTCATCTCTTAGCTCAACCCTCTCTACTGATATAGGTTTTTTAGAATTTCAGATAGGGTAGGTCCATTAGTGAGTTTTGCTCAAAACTCACTGATACAACTAAACTACTACTATAGTAATGGTGATACAGCAAGATTAGAGGTTTGGTCACCCAAAATCCCATCTCCTAGCTCAACCCTATCTACTGATATAGGTTTCTCAGAATTCCAGATATGGGAGGTCCATCAATGAGTTTTGCTCAAAACTCACTGATACACCTAAACTACTACTATAACATTGGTGATACAGCAAGATTAGAGGTTTGGCCACCCAAAATCTCATCTTCTAGCTCAACCCTATCTACTGATATAGGTTTATCAGAATTCCAGATATGGGAGGTCCATCAGTGAGTTTTGCTCAAAACTCACTGATACACCTAAACTACTACTATAGCATTGGTGCTACAGCAAGATTAGAGGTTTGGCCACCCAAAATCTCATCTCCTAGATCAACCCTATCTACTGATATATGTTTCTCAGAATTCCAGATATGGGAGGTCCATCAGGGAGTTTTGCTCAAAACTCACTAATACACCTAAACTACTACTATAGCATTGGTGATACAGTAATATTAGAGGTTTGGCCACCCAAAATCCCATCTCCTAGATCAACCCTATCAACTGATATAGAGATTTTAGAATTTCAGATAGAGTAGGTCCATCAGTGAGTTTTGCTCAAAACTCACTGATACACCTAGACTACTGCTATAGCAATGGTGATACATTAGGATTAGAGGTTTGGCTACCCAAAATCTCATCTCCTATCTCAACCCTATCTACTGATATAGGTTTTTCAGAATTTCAGATTGGGTAGGTCCATCAGTGAGTTTTGCTCAAAACTCACTGATACACCTAAACTACCACTATAGCATTGGTGATACAGCAAGATTAGAGGTTTGGCCACCCAAAATCTCATCTCCTAGCTCAACCCTATCTACTGATATAGGTTTCTCAGAATTCCAGATATGGGAGGTCCAACAGTGAGTTTTGCTCAAAACTCACTATTACACCTAAACTACTACTATAGCATTGGTGATACAGCAAGATTAGAGATTTGGTCACCCAAAATCTCATCTCCTAGCTCAACTCTATCTACTGATATAGGTTTCTCAGAATTCCAGATATGGGAGGTCCATCAGTGAGTTTTGCTCAAAACTCACTGATACACCTAAACTACAACTATAGCATTGGTGATACAGCAAGATTAGAGGTTTGGCCACCCAAAATCTCATCTCCTAGCTCAACCCTATCTACTGATATAGGTTTCTCAGAATTCCAGATATGGGAGGTCCATCAGTGAGTTTTGCTCAAAACTCACTGATACACCTAAACTACTACTATAGCATTGGTGATACAGCAAGATTAGAGGTTTGGCCACCCAAAATCTCATCTCCTAGCTCAACCCTATCTACTGATATAGGTTTCTCAGAATTTCAGATATGAGGGGTCCATCAGTGAGTTTTGCTCAAAACTCACTGATACACCTAAACTACTATTATAGCAATGGTGATACATCAGGATTAGAGGTTCAGACCCCAAAAATTTCATCTCCTAGCTCAACCCTCTCTACTGATATAGGTTTTTCAGAATTTCAGATAGGGTAGGTCCATCAGTGAGTTTTGCACAAAACTCACTGATACACCTTAACTACTACTATAGTAATGGTGATACAGCAAGATTAGAGGTTTGGCCACCCAAAATCCCATCTCCTAGCTCATCCCTATCTACTGATATAGGGATTTTAGAATTTCAGATAGGGTAGGTTCATCAGTGAGTATGCTCAAAACTCACTGATACACCTAAACTACTGCTATAGCAATGGTGATACATCAGGATTAGAGGTTTGGCCACCCAAAATCTCATCTCTTATCTCAACCCTATCTACTGATATAGGTTTTTCAGAATTAGGGTAGGTCCATCAGTGAGTTTTGCTCAAAACTCACTGATATACCTAAACTACTGCTATAGCAATGGTGATACATCAGGATTAGAGGTTCGGACCCCAAAAATTTCATCTCCTAGCTCAACCCTCTATATTGATATAGGTTTTTCAGAATTTCAGATAGGGTAGGTCCATCAGTGAGTTTTGCTCAAAACTCACTGATACATCTTAACTACTACTATAGTAATGATGATACAGCAAGATTAGAGGTTTGGCCACCCAAAATCCCATCTCTTAGCTCAACCCTATCTACTGATATAGGGATTTTAGAATTTCAGATAGGCTAGGTCCATCGGTGAGTTTTGCTCAAAACTCACTACTACACCTAAACTACTGCTATAGCAATGGTGATACATCAGGATTAGAGGTTTGGCCACCCAAAATTTCATCTCCTATCTCAACCCTATCTACTGATATAAGTTTTTCAGAATTTCAGATAGTGTAGGTCCATCAGTGAGTTTTGCTCAAAACTCACTGATACACCTACATTACTGCTATAGCAATGGTGATACATCAGGATTAGAGGTTCGGACCCCAAAAATTTCATCTCCTAGCTCAACCCTCTCTACTGATATAGGTTTTTCAGAATTTCGGATAGGATAGGTCCATCAGTGAGTTTTGCTCAAAACTCACTGATACACCTAAACTACTACTATAGTAATGGTGATACAACAAGATTAGAGGTTTGGCCACCCAAAATCCCATCTCCTAGCTCAACCATATCTACTGATATAGGTTTCTCACAATTCCAGATATGGGAGGTCCATCAGTGAGTTTTGCTCAAAACTCACTGATATACCTAAACCACTCCTATAGCAATGGTGATACAGCAAGATTAGAGGTTTGGCCACCCAAAATCTCATCTCCTATCTCAACCCTATCTACTGATATAAGGTTTTCAGAATTTCAGATAGGGTAGGTCCATCAGTGAGTTTTGCTCAAAACTCACTGATACACCTATACTACTGCTATAGCAATGGTGATACAACAGGATTAGAGGTTCGGACCCCAAAAATTTCATCTCTTAGCTCAACCATCTCTACTGATATAGGTTTTTCAGAATTTCAGATAGGGTAGGTCCATCAGTGAGTTTTGCTCAAAACTCATTGATACACCTAAACTACTACTATTGTAATGGTGATACAACAAGATTAGAGGTTTGGCCACCCAAAATCCCATCTCCTAGCTCAACCCTATCTACTAATATAGGTTTCTCACAATTCCAGATATGGGAGGTCCATCAGTGAGTTTTGCTCAAAACTCACTGATATACCTAAACCACTCCTATAGCAATGGTGATACAGCAAGATTAAAGGTTTGGCCACCCAAAATCTCATCTCCTATCTCAACTCTATCTACTGATATAGGTTTTTTAGAATTTCAAATATGGTGGGCCTGAATCATTTTAGGCCCAGGCCTGAATCATTTTATTTCAGGCCCACCGTGGGCCTGAAACATTTGATTCAGGCCCATGGTGGGCCTGAAATCACAGATATTTTAGGTCCACCTTGGGCCTGAATCATTTTATTTCAGGCCCACCGTGGGCCTGGATAACTCTTATTTCAGGCCCAGCGTCGTTCATCTATATGTGAATTTTATAGCCTTGAAAATTAAATATAAATACATAATCAATAAAATGCACATGATAAATCAGAACAGAGTTTTGATATATAATTGAAAGTTAGTTTGATTTTTATAAATAAAAATAGATATTACCTAAATTATATTTATAATACATATAAAGAAAAAAAACCGCCTAGGGCCTGAAATCATTTTATATCAGGCCCAGCAGTCACTCAGCTGTATAGCGTCCCTTAGACCCTAGCGCTCAGGAATCGTCTTCTAGCTCCAGATTTGTTGCGATTTCAAGGTAGCATGCTTGTCTTCATTGGAGTACTTGTGGGCGACATCCTCGTCATCGCACTAGTCGAATTGTACGTACCCTAATTTGTAGTTTGTGATTTCAGTTCTTGCTTTTCACCTAGGGTTAGCGATAGTTTTCAAGTAATAGACTGAATTTGAGCAGGTCCGTTTTATGAACGAATTGTAAGTGTCATTGTTTGTTTGTGTCAAATAATTGTTTGTTTAATGGTTGCTAAGTTCGGTATGGGTCAAAAAAGATCTTCAAAGAAAGCTGCTCCCACCAAATCTAAGAAACAACAAGTCCCTGGGGGAAGTCATGGGAAAAAACAGCTGCCACTACGAAAAATCAAATTGCCTTACCAAGTATACAAATTTTGCGAACAGAGGTCGAAGTAAACGAATGAACTGGAAAAGTAGTCTTTGTCATTTCAAAAATTTTATTGAATCTGTTCCACCCACACCAGCACAAGAACATTTGCTTCGAGAAACACCCTTTTCTTGGGTCCTCGACCTTCCTACTAGTTCTTGTGTAAGACCCCAGGTTCAGAACATGTTTGATAATTGAGATGAAGAAGAACAGAGCTTTGTATTCCATGGGAAAAAACTCAATTTCACAACGGTTGATATATCAGTTATTCTAGGGCTACCTGACCATGGAGAGATAGTCCAACTTGATTTGAATGAGGCCTCCAGCCCACTGTACAAGGAGTATTTTGAAGATTCCAGTTGTTCTGCACGGCATTTGGAGAAACTGCTAATAAAGTCTACATCCAATGACAAGCTGTACTGTCAATTGTATATACTCTATTTTTTTTATACAATGTTATTTTGTGGTAGTAGCAGCATACTTGCCATTCCTGCCCTGTCACTTATTGATTGCGTAGATAATTTTGAAAATCTACCAAACTACAATTGGTGCAATGCCGTGTACAATTTCATGGCTCCTCAGTTGGGAACCATTGGAAAGGAGGTGACATTGAGGCATAGACCACATGTAGGTGATTCAACCCAACCGGCCAAGGCTCCCTTGCTCAAGGGATTTCCAAATATTTTGGCTGTAAGTGAGAGTACATATACCTGCTAATATAATTTTCTGACTGATATTATTTACTGATTATAATGATGTTGCAGGTATGGATTCATGAACATATTAGTATTGCTGCTCCTGAACATCCTCATAGATTGCCAAGAATACTTCGTTGGACTTGGCCTAAAGCCCATGTTGACACTATCAAGAGGATGATAGACCGTATGCCCACAAATTTAATTATTGTTGATTTAATTCCGTTTGATATAGAGCATGATTTGGTACCTGACTACTCTCCTCCAACTCAACCACTTGAGGTAGAATATGAGGTATTACAGCAGGCACCAGAAGGAAGCCAGGCAGCACAAGGAAGGCTACAACCCTTACAAATGGAAGCCTGCAATATATGTATACAAAAACAAGAACAAATTGAAACCTTACTGCAACAATTAAATGTAGCAATTAAAAGTTTGGAGGAAGCCAAAAGTGAGACGACATCAGCCATCAGTGCCAAGGATCAAATTATTGATCAGAAAGAAACAATAATTGCAGAGAAGGAATCCCAGCTGAAACAAAAAGATGACATCATTGTTGAAAAGGATAAAATAATTGCTGACAAAGATTCGTAGCTTAAACAACAAGAGGAGCTAAATGATAAAAGGATAGCTGTAAGAGAGGGTATCATACTTCAGTCTAACCAAAAAATCAAACAGCTGCATGAACAATTGCAAAGCAAAGGGTCAGATGAAGGTGAGCCACTTGCCAAAAAAAGGAAAATAACTCAGGTCAGACAAACCTACCAGGCCAAAGGCAAGGGCAAACAAGTTGTTCAGGAGGAGGATGAGGATGAAGATGAAGATGAAGATGAAGATGAAGATGAAGATGAGGAGCCTCCTGCCCCATCAATGTCAGATACTACAACGCAAACAACAAAAACTGCGACCTCCACCCAAACTAACATATCTGAACATCACGCAGCTAAAGCTAAAGAATTTCAAAAGGTGAGAAGCAAAATCTTGAAGAATTCCAGGGCATTCTTTAAGAAGACTAAAGATGCAGAGATTGCTGAAACATTATTAAAGCTTAGTAACTTAAAGTGAGTTAGTTGCTATTGCCTTTGGGAAAATATTGTAAAACATTGATGATTATTGACATTCATTAATAAAATTTAATCATTCAGAATTTCATTAAGTTGCTTATCTTATGTGCATGTAGGTATGAGTTGAATCCAGTATAGTCCAATGGGAACTTTACATTAGGTATGCTATCTTTTTTGACAATATTTGATTGGAATGACTACACCACGAGGGATTGCATCAATACATACTGGACTATTCTTGGAAATGAAGCAAAAGCGTGTAACTCACCATACCAGCCCTCCATATTCTGTGGGGTGGGGTTTGATGTAAGTCAATTAGCTACTAAATCATTAATGTTTTTTTCTATGATTTAGTCCACTGACACTTCCTTTTTAATAACCATAGGAACTTTTTGAGACGATTCACGCTCAGGCTTTTGAACAAACTATTGCTACTGATACGGATAAGCCAATTAGATATATCATCTGTCCTCTAAATAATGTAGATGATCATTGGCATCTAATGGTTATTGACCTCATGGAAGGTAGTATCCATCATTATAATTCTCTCGACGCCACAGAAGGGTACACTGCCAGATTTGAAAAAATTGTAAGTTTTCTATTTCGTAGATATAACTCAAAAAAAAAGTTTCATACCTATATAATTGTTACTAATGTCATATCTGTGTAGGTGGCGTTTTTCAAAAATTTGAACTGGTCTTATTACAAGACATTGGAATAATGGATTGTCTTCCATATCTGGGATAGAGTTTAATAAAATTGTTGTAGAAGGACCCACCCAAAGCAGATCGTAAGAGGATATTTATTTTTATTAAAAATAACAATGCATTTCATGGTTGGATTTATAAGATGACAACAATGTCAATATTGGTTTTTCAGGTCGGATTGTGCAATTTTCATGATGCGGTATGCAGAAAGTCTAGTTTTTCAAAGATCTACAGATTTTACCCAAAAGCAAATGAAAAATTATCGATTTCAGGTGGGCTATAAAATAATGAGAGACAAGTGCTGGAAGCTAAATCTGTAATTAGTGTTTTTGTTGGTACTATGTATATGTAATTGTCATCACAAATATTGTATATTTGTAATTATACAATCCATGTACTCCTTTCCAAATCAATGAAACTTTGCTTCGGATCATTATTTTTGTCTCATATATGATCTGTAATATGTAATTGTTGTGGAACCCATCATTAATATTGAACCTTGCTTTTGCTAGAATCATTTGAATTCAGTACCACAGTGGGCCTGAAACAAAAGCATTTTAGGGAACCCACTCAGGGCCTGAAACAAAATGATTCAGTTGTATAATGTAAGTTTAATGACAAACAATATATGTGATACTATAATGGAGCCCATTTTGATACTCCAATGGAGAATTGCTTTTGATACTCCAATGGAGCATTGCTTTTGATACTCCAATGGAGCATTGCTTTCTCATTTCAAGCCCACGCTGGGCCTGAAATAATATCATTTCAGGCCCAGCGTGGGCCTGAAATAATCTCATTTCAGGCCCAGCGTGGGCCTGAAATAATCTCATTTCAGGCCCAGCGTGGGCCTGAAATCATCTCATTTCAGGCCCAAGCTAGGCCTGAAATAATCTCATTTCAGGCCCAGCGTGGGCCTGAAATGATATTATTTCAGGCCCAGCTTGGGCCTGAAATAATTCCATTATTAGGCCTGACACAATAATCTCATTTCAGATTTCAAATAATAATATTAGAATGATTAAATATTTTATATAAACATACATGTTGTGAAATTATTTTTAATATAAAACAAAAAGGAGAGTACCTACATAGACATTGCATCACAATTTAATTCCATCCACATCATTACCTCATATTTTCAGAATTTAGCACAGCAGGAGGTTTGTTTCATGGACCTATGATATTTTGATTTCTCAAAACTCATTACCAGTAGTTAGAGTTTAGATAGCTAGGAGATGGTATTTTTGGTCTCCAAACATAGTCCTAATGATTATCAATTACGTGTTAATATAGTATCAGTTGGCACAGAACAATGAATCAACAAAGCAAACAAACAGAGGGTCTCAAATGACAGATATTCACAAACCATAGGACTTTAGGACTTCAAGACCTGAAATAACATTATTGTGGGTTTCAAAATCTGAAAACTTCACAACTGCTCAATTCTGCTTATATAAATTTACACAAGAAGAAATGTATCATAATATTAAAATACTTCTTCAAGTCACAACATTAATAACAACTAGTTTTTTGACAATACTATAGCTGTACAATATACAAAATATATACATTCAGTTATCCTCCATACAAAATATACACTTCAATCAGAATATTGGGTCACTACATATACCAATTAACTCAAGACCTTGGGGCTGGCGGCATTCTACATGTCCTTTTATTATGACCAAGTTGTTTGCACCGGCTGCATTTTACTTTGACCTTGCCATTGTGTCTGGACTCTATCCGTGCCTTCTTTCGTCTACCAGGTTGCACAAGGCTACGGGGACATAGAACTGTAATGTCATTTACTCCAGTAGGCCAAAACTGCTTGCTTCTACAAGGGAAAATACGATCCATGTAAACCCACTTCCAAGTTTCAGAATAAAAATAATGCTCACAATATGGGAGTGTATTCATGTTCCTGTGAATGATTATGGCAATAGCATGTGAGCAAGGAAGTCCTGAAATTTGAAACTCCCCACAATGACAAAACTTTTTTTCCAAATCAACAATGTATGAAGTGCCCCATGTTTCTACTTCCATTTCTGATTGAGAGTAAGGGTGAACCTTATAAGCTCTTGCTTTCTCTCTCCTTGAATCCATTTCTTTTGTAGCATAAGGTGTCAAAGCAACATGCCATTTGGAGACTTCCTCTCTACGGTTATAGAACCATTAAGCAACTTTTCTTCTTGTATTATCAATTAACCTGTTTATGGGAAGCTCACGTGTAGACTTGAACAAAGCATTTAAGCTCTCCACACAATTCGTGGTAAGCATTCTGTACCTTCTCCCTGTAAAGTGTGCATTTGTCCACCTTTTAGGGTCAATGTTGTGAAGCCACTTATGGGCAATTGGATGTTTTTCAAGCATTGTCTGCATTATCATATAATATTAGAGTGTTGTGTTGGCTCGTGCTGCTGTCCAAAACAAACCTACAGCAGCTCTACTTCCAGTATCAGTTACCATATTACAACACATGTGGTGGCAACAAAAGGCATGATGCGCGTTTGGGTAGACTTTTCTAACTGCTGATATAATGCCCCGATGTCTATCTGATACTATGGTGATTGAGTGATCATCGACACCAAAGAACCTCTTTGTATGCTCCAAAAACTACTCCCATGCAGACCCACATTCAACTTCAGCTATTGCGAAGGCAATTGGAAGAACATTGTCATTACCATCAATTGTCGTTGCAATCAACATTACTCCCGGATACTTTCCTCTTAGGTGTGTGGCATCAATTCCGATAAGTCTACGCAAATAAGACCTGAACACCCTTCGACAAGCACCAAAACCCCAAAAACACCACTGGAACTGATTGTCACCATTCCTGCATAGTGCCACATATGTTTCAGGATCTCTAGCTCTTAACTCACGCAGATATTGTGGAAGATCTCTGTAAGCCTCATCATAATCTCCAACAATCTTTTTCAATGCTTTCTCCCTAGCTATGTATGCTTTTCTGTATGATATGATCACTCCAAATCTAGCTTTAATATCTGATATAATCATACTTGGTTTGTATTGTTCATTATGAAGAAATTGCTCTTCAACAAAAGAAGCAGCAAATGATGAAGAGCATGCATGATGATCAGCACTTTCCCTAACAGTTCCACATTGGTGTTCCTTTATATATTTTGTAACAGTGAACTCTACTTCCCCTTGCTACTACTCTCCATGTACATGGTTGGTTGAAGCACACTGCTTTAACTCTATTTTTTCGGGTGTCAACTGGGTTATATCTCATATGCTTAACCATGGCATGTTTGACAAGTGCATTCTTGAATTCTTCTCTACATGCGAATATCTGCCCCACAAAAAATTCATGCCCATCTCTTATCTCTACCTCTCCAATTGGCCCAGCAAGCAATCGAGAATTTAAAATATAAGGATCTTCAGCTAATGGAAACTCCTCCTCTAAGTCACTGTACTCATCTGGGGGGAATTCATATTCCTCAATCTGCATATCATCGGCTTGGAATTCTAGTACACTTGTAATGAGTTCTAATTCATCTGCATTCTGGATTTCAATTCCTTCCTCCCCACTCCAAGCTGGCTCAAAGAATTCAACAACTCTTGTAGAAGAATTCAAACTCTCACCTTCTATATTAGTTGCTTCTTCATTTAGATCAATTGTCAAATTCCTTATAATTTCTGATCCATTCCCCGTGACAACATTATCATCAAGAGTATTCCATATTTCGGAGAGAATTTCGTCAACAACATTATCATCCCTGAAAAATAAATTACAATTACATTTAGCAAACTTTGAAAGTCATAATCAAGGACCTAGGAAGACCCAAACCTCTAACCTTGCTGAAAAACCCTGAAATTTTTCCAGTTGAGGCACACGGTGGGCCTGAAATCACTTGATTTTAGGCCCACCCTGGGCCTGAAATGGAGGTATTCAGACCCACACTGGGCCTGAATTGAAGTGATTTCAGGCCCACCCTGGGCCTGAAAAGTTTTTATTTCAGGCACTCCATTGGGCCTGAAAGTTTTTATTTCATATTTCAGGCCCTTGGAGGGCCTGAATTATATTCATTCAGGCCCTCCCAGGCCCTCAAATCCAATGATTTCAGCCCCTATAAGGGCCTGAAATCTTTTCATTTCAGGCCCTGGGAGGACCTGAATTCCTTTTTTTCAGGCCCTGCCAATCCCTGAAAACAACATATTTCAGTCCCTTCTAGGGCCTGAAATCTAATGATATCATGCACTCCTAGGGATTGAACTCCTTTAATTTCTGGCCCTTCTAGGGCCTGATATGGTAATATATCACCCCTAGGTCGAATTCAAGCATTTATTTATCTTAATTTTAAGAAATTTCAGAGAGCCCTTATTATGTAATGCATATCACCCTTAGACTCCTCCAAACATAAAAATTGTAGCAAGAGTTGATAAGTATAAAACTAGGTCTGATACAATATCAAAGATGACAATCATACGTACATTACTATTTGTATTTGTTACCAATCTGTAGCTTGTTTTTTCTCCTTCAACACCTATCTTCCTCAGCTGCCTTGATGAATTGAGTTGTGCAAGGTCAAAATATATACGTACCCTCGTGATGATTCGACTTGTGTAAGGTAGTAATATATATATAGGCTGAGAAAATTTCCACTACCTGGCCATCCGAACCACATATTATTATTTTACTGCAAAAGTGGTTCGGATGTCTCGAAAATGAGAATGGAAAAGGTATTTTGTGGCACCAAGGGTATAATAGGAAGTTCACTTAAAGGGCTACGCCCTTTGGTAAAATAGAAACCATAGGACGCCCTTTGGTAATTTCGAATTGTTACGTATGCCCTTTGGTAAATTGCCATTTTTAAAATAAGACTTAACTGCTTCTAAACTTCTAAAATAGCTTATAAGCTATACAAGCTTATAAATTATTTTTAATAAATTTAGCCAATCATCATCTAACTTATCAAATATTTCACTCTCTTCCCGTGGTGAGCCCCACCCATAAAAAATATAGAAATTATGGCAAAAAATTTTATCTAATAATTTCTAATATCACAATTTCTATTTCTTCCGGTGATGGATATTTGAGATTTGAAAATATTAGAAGAAATATCTTCTCCATATATATTGGTTGTGGATGCTCTAAGCGATATGAGTGAATTTGACTAAGGTGATGGATGTTTGAGATTTGAAAATATTAGAAGAAATATCTTCTCCATATATCTTGGTTGTGGATGCTCTAAGCGATATGAGTGAATTTGACTAAGAGATTAAGTTGTTAAGAGTTGCAAACTACAATGGTGCTTCTCATGAGGATTTTCTACTCTCCACCATTTTATCAACCACTGTACTGTAGTTGTTAAAAATGGTGAGAGTTAGAGCATCCACAATTAGAGTAGGTATTTCTCTTAAATATTTGTAGTTCTCACATCAATTCAACATTATTATTCAAATATCTCACTTCTCAAATATTTCAAATCCCACAATCAAATATTTCATCAATCAAATATTTATATGTCTCATTCATCAAATATCTCACTCTCAAATATCCCAAGTCTACTCACATACCCATCATCTTTTCTTACTTTTTTTTAATTTTGTTTTATTAAAAAAGAAAAAAGAAATCACTGGGCAAAACCTTTTGCGTGATGATTTCAAATATCTCTAAAATATCACCTTTTAATAGGGGATATTTGAGATTGAGAGATATTTAGAAAAATATTATTTCCGAATATCCTCCATATATTGTGATTGTCCTTAACTGATTAACCTTATCTTTACTTTACACTCGTGAAAAATCAACGAATACAAGGATTCCTATTTCCTTGTTACATTGATCCTGAACTAATGACTCTTCTGTATTTTTATCTTAGATGTGACCCTAAGTCAAGTCTGAACTAGAGCTGTCCAGACTCATAGCCAGGTCAATAGGTCAATTATCTTTAATCTGATTAGATATGAGTCAATTATGATTCCAACCCAATTTTAATAGTGAACCAACAATTTGAATAATTTTTTAATTACTGTCAAGTTTTAACCGTTTAAAATAATTTTTTAATGGTTGAAATTATTTCAATATTTTTTATCCATGGTTATAATTAGATAACGGTTATTTCTCAAATTCTATAAATATGTTAAGTATTAATTATTTTCATATCAATTTCTCTACTTGTTTCTAAATTTTGAAATATCTATTGCGTTCAATTTCAATTCTAATTGAAAAAAGTTCATCTCGATCACTAAAGAACAAGAAAATAATAATTCCAAATGTACATCTAGACAATATTCAATTAAATGATGAACAAAGCTGACAATTGAGGTACAAGAAAGTATTGAAACTTTTAAGGCTCAAGATACTCTATCTTTAAAATAATCTATTTTTATTAAATATGTTTTAAAATCACTCTTCCATTAGATAAATGCATGCGAAATATATGTATTACAAAGCCTTTTATGATTAATAAGATTTTTTCAACCTCGGACGAATTACAAAGCCTTTTATAAATTTTAAACGAGTGGTGATTATAGGTCATTGAAGCGATGCACTGAAATGAAGTACCCGACTGAATTTGAAGTTGAACATTCTCCCATATAACTATTTAGATTTTTTTTTGACTAGTGGATGCAGTGATTCTAATTTTTTAAATATTTTAATATTAAATTTAAAAAATCATTAGCTAGATTTATGTCTATAGAACTTCTATAGTTTAGTGTCTAAATGCATACCGTGATTTTGTTAAGAAACATTTAACTCAATTGCCAAATGTGTTCCCTCAAGGGTACAATTAAAAAATTAGTGAGACAGAAAAAAGATTTAACTAAATTTAATAAATTAAATAATAATGTATCTTTATGCTATAATATCTAGAGTGATTATTGACAAACGGATATAGTAACTTGCCATTAAATTGATAACTTTTGGTCAATTCAAAAATATTTATTAATATAGCATACACCACTCACAATATATATCAATTAATATGCTAGAAGAATATGGATTAATTTCTAAAATATTTTTAGTATTATTTGATAATGCTAATTTTAATAAGGTAAGTATTGACAAATATATGATATTTTAAATTTATGCAACTAAGATAGATTAAAAAAATTTAAAAAATAAATTGAACCAATTTAAATTATTATTTCTTATTAATAAAATGAGATAGGGAAAAAATAATTTTATCATATTTCTGTATTTAGTTACATTTATTTTAGATCCTAAACTTAAATTAGATATTTTATATGAAATGATAATTATGTCTTATAATATTTTAAATACATTTTGATCATCTTAATATTATATAAAATATTAGAAATAATTTATATGATATTTATAAAAATATAGATTAGAAAGTAATTAAGTGCATCTCCTACGGAGTTCTTAGAGAGCTTTTTTGTGGACCTATAATGACACATCAATGTCACATCAAAAGAATAAAATCTCATTTATTTTTTCATTATCAAAAAAATTTTCAACAACTCTGATTGGGATATTAGTCAGAGGCAGACATGGAATATTACTCAGAGGTAGACATGTGGCTCGCAGAGACTACGTAACATGACTATAATGGCAGGGAGAGAAGTGCTCGAGACTACATTAGGAGAGGAGTGCCCAAGGCCAACTCGGGAGACAAGAGCCCGAGGTCATCTTAAGAGAGAAGGGCCCAAGACCACGTCGGGAGAGGAGTGTCCGAGGCCAACTCAGGAGAGAAGGGTCCGAGACCACCTCGAGAGAGGAGTGTCCGAGACTAACTCAGGAGAGAAGGGCCCGAGACCCCCTCGAGAGAGGAGTGCCCGATGCCAACTCGGGAGATAAGGGCATGAGTTCATCTTGGGAGAGAAAGGCATGAGTCCCTCTCGGGAGAGAAGTGCCCGAGGCCATCGAAGGAGAGGAGTGCTCGGGCCCAGGAAACACATCCAGGCCCGACTTGGGAAGTTCACCCCTAGTGGGAGATCTCAGTTGAGAAAATGTCTAAGAGCTCAGTTGAGTATCAGGCCTGGGTTGGCCTATCACTCGGGATCTCATTCATGAAATCCCTAAACACCTTTGAAGTACTGACAGAGCCTTAATGACAAAAAGGGAGAGCAACCTAAAATAATAATGGTAAATTTAATATACGTAGCAGAGGTTACCAGCACCCCCTTGTGTATAATAGCTGGCAGACAATTACGACCCGTAACGAATGGAAAAAGGGAAGTGGCAGTTACCAACACCCCCCCCCCCCCACCTTGCGTATAACAGTCGGTAGGTAGTTACAACCCATAACGCTTGGAATAAGAGAGGTGGTTACAATAATGTCTGAGTTCTTAAAAGAGAGGGACAACGACTACATTGTTAGTGCCGAAAGTATCAGATCGAACCTGGTTTTGATAATGACAAAGGATTTAAAGTTAAGTTTATATTGTGATCTGATGATTTTACTAAGTATGCAGGAAAGTCCTAGTTGAGCTAGGTACAAAGTCTTGACCTGCAGGGTTGAGCACGAAGTCCTGATCGAGGATTAAGCATGAAGTCCTGGTCGAGGGCTGGACACCGAAGACTTGATCGAGGGTTGGGCACGAAGACCTGGTTCGAGGAATTGGGCAAGAAGACCTAGTCGGGGATTGGGCATCGAAGACCTGATCTGGAAGATCGAGCAGAAGACTTAGCCGAGCGAGGACTGCAGACAGAAGTAGAGACGGGTCGAGGTATAGACGTCTTGAGATCTGAGAGTCTCGAAGGCCGAGCAAAAGTTCAATAGGAGGATCCGGTTGACAAAAGATAACTTTTCCAGAGTGAAGTAGGTGAGGATGCATTCCCCGGAAGAGGGAACAGTAGGCATCGGTTCGACTTAGGATTTCATTTAAAATCCAAAGTCAGAACCAAGATAGCTCTGGTTATTATTCAAGCATATTTATCATATTATATTGTGTTCTTGGACTAACCCTGGTTGCAGGCTGAAAGGAGTTGGCTGCTGCGATCCCAGGCACTTGAAAGAGTTCAGGCTCCCGAGAACCTAGGCGCTTGAATGATATTAGGCACCCCAGAAGGGTTCTTCCAGCAGTTGCGCCACGTCAACTCTCAAGCGCCAGTGAGCTCCCAGGCATCTTAGTAGTCCCAAGCGCCCAAGAATGGAGATAAACGTTGGCTAAGTCTACGGATAAGGATGCGGTGACATGGAGGGCGCCCCATACCTTATCAGGCGCCCGAGAAGCAACTATAAAAGGTCCTTCACCCCTTTGCTTCCAGAACAACAACTCAAGCACTCAAACACGCTACGACAAGCTTCCGTGCTCTAGTTTTTTGTGTCGACGACGTTCAAGATCGGCGACACACCGCTTCAACAAGCTCAACCTTTCTTCTTAAGTGTCGTCGGTGTAATGTTTTAAATTCTATTCTGTACTTAAACTCTTATGCTTGTATATCATTTTCTGAACTATAGAATTGCCCAATGAAAACAGTCAAGGACCGTGGGCCTTGGGGTAGGAGCTGTTACAGACTCCAAACCAAGTAAAACAAACTACGTTATGGTGAATATCGTTAAAACTTTTTTTCTTCGGATTAAGGAAAGAGTAAATGCAACGGAAAACAAAACAATCACACAAAGAACACAAGTCTTTTACTTGGTTCGGAGTTGCGGTCGGCTCCTACTCCAAGGCCCACGGTCCTTGACCATTTACTGTGGGCAATTCTATAATAGCGCAAAGGTTTACAGATTTTGGTACAAGAATATTGTAGTAAATAAAAGAGTTACACTTTTCGTTATCGACGCCCGATGTGGTCGGCGCTGGAATCTCAAGATCGGAGTTTGCTGGAGCAGAGCGCCTGAACGAAAAGCTTGGAAGCATTAGAAAGTTGTGTGTATGAAGCCTTGGGGTCAAGCCCCTTTTATAATGCTCCTGGTGGCGCCTGATTCGCTGGTGGCTCTCGTCCATCGGATATGTTCTCCATGTGTGATTCTCCATCGTGTGGCTCTCTATGTTCTCCATGTGTGATTCTCGTCCATCGCTGGTGGCCACATCCTCGACTAATTAGACCAGAGTTTCTTAAAAAGTAAGTTGAAAATAAAATTTCTTTAAAAGACTTTGTCTAGGAAAGGGTCGTTGCTCTAATAACCAAGAAGGTCCCTGTGCCTCGCTAAGACCTGGAAACCGATTATTAAAATCTATTTTTAATTTATTAATTGTTAAACTTGAATCTAACACAAGGTTCAATCAAATCATAGTTTTAACCTAAATTTAAAAGATAAAATTAATGTATCTCACAAAACAGAGATAAAGATATCCTATTTTGTCACTCAAAAATGAGTGAGATGCTTAGGACCTAAAAGTTTAGTCCAGCCCAACCAATCTTACAAACTTAATCAATTTCACAAACTTAACTAATTCTCAAAATCCATCTCAATTAATTTTTCAAGATTTAACCTTAAACAACTTTTCAAAATTAATTTAACCTTAAACAATCTTTTCAAAATTAATTTAACCTTAAATAATCTTTCGAAATTAATCCGACCTAAATAATTTTTCAAAATTAATCCAACTTAATCTTTCTCAACCTAACTAATAAAACAAAAAAACTTGTCTCACAGAAACACCCATAGGAGTAACTTGACTGATAACTCAGATTGGGTGAGACAGACTAGACGGTGAAACTCAATTAATCTATCCTTACACCTCTACATAAATGGATCCAAATTAGGTTACTTTATGTGTAGGAACATAAAGATTTAGACCAGTGAATATTGTATAGTGGATGCTCCAGACATATGACTGGAGATAAATTGAAGTTCACCAAAATCAAGTACAAGAATCTAGGTTCAATGACATTTGGCAACAATGCTACACTTATCACTACAAGAATTTTTGGATTCAACAACACCCAATAGACAACGGTTTTTTGAAAAATCGTTGTCTTTTTTTATTTAACAACGGTTTTTTCCAAAACTGTTGATGTTGAAATTTTTTTTGCGGAAAAAAACAACGGTTGTTAAAAAACCGTTGTCTTATGTATGTCAAAGACAACGATTTTTTAAAAACCGATGTCTATTGGGTTGGTTACAACAACAATTTTTAAATAACTGTTGTCTATTGGTGTTGCTTACATGGTAATACACAACAGCGAGCGAGCGAGCGAATAAAATAAAATATATATTTAAAATACTCTTCTCGCCCCTCCGTGCCCTATAATCCCTCACCCGACCGAACCTTTTCTCCTCCTCCTCCTTTGCTTTCCCCCTCGTTTTTTCCCTCTCGCCCGACGCCGCCAGGCCCTAGGTCCAACGCCGCCCTCTTCTCCGGCCACGAGCGAGAGAACCATCTCTCGGGTGAGCGCATCTCCTCCTCCTTCCTTGCTGTTCATCGATCGTCGCGAGCTCAAGCCATCATTGTCGGCCTCCACCACACCAGCGCGATCCTCTGCCACCCTCCTCGACCCATCGCTGAGCTGATGCTATCCATGTGGGAGTAGTGGATCGCATCTCCCTCTTCTCTGCGTTTCGGCGTCGCAAGCTCCTTGCGGATCCCTACTCTACGTGAGCGAGCCGCCTACTCTTCTTCCCGTGCCTTTCTCGTGCCTTTCTCGTACGCCCGTGCCCTAGCCCTCGCCGACTCTTCTTCGCGCCCGTGGCAAGATACCGTTCGGGTTGCCGGCTTATGGCATTCAGACGATGCTCAAGGAAGTGCACAAGCACCTCTCTGGTCTCGATGAGGCCGTGCTCAAGAACATCGACGCATGCAAGCAGCTCTCTGACATTACACGCACTTCGCTCGGCCCCAACGGTTTGTCTATCCAAAGATCTTTCTTTCAAGCTCAAAGTGTCGATCCCGTTTATTAACGCCAGTTATCTATAAGAATGTCAGATATTTGTGGTTGTTTCATTCTTAAAATCATATCCAAGTGATCTGACAGTTTCAATGGTTATTACTTCTGCTCCAATGTCCTACAAAGAATGATTTTTGTCAAAGAATGGTTATTACTTCCTACAAAGAATGATTTTTGTCAGGAAGGTTTTATCTTCCTGCATCTTGCTGAGAAGTATGAGAGCTTCTATTTCCTTTTCTAGAAGACAATATTCCTGTACGTTAGTTATTTCCTTGGATTTTTCTTCAGATTCTTGCTTTAAACGGTTGCCATCAGATTCCATTGTCATTAGCTTGTTTTTCATATGATTGATTTCACAAATATATCCTTCAATATATTTTTCAGACTCTTGTAGCTTCTGCAATATTTCTGTTTTCTCTGATTCCAGACATTGAATTTGATAATGCATAGTGTCCATTCTTTGATTCAATTCTTGTTTTTGCTTCAGCGAGGCCTCTAACTTCTGCTCAAGGTCTTTGTTCATATCTAGAGCTTTTAACAATTGGGGTTGAAAACCTTCGAATTGCTCGAGCCTTGCAGTTGTTAAGGTAAATTCCCTCTTGAGCTCATCATATCTCCTACTTATAGATTCAAGCCTCTCCTTCACTGCACTATAATCTTCCTGCTCCTCATCGCTCTCAATTGAGTTGTTTTTGAACCCTACCAATTCTGAATCTGAAGAATCGGAGGATTCTGAGGAGTATATTGAGAAATTAGATGATATGTTACTGTTGTCTCCTTTCTTGTGAAATTTCTTCTTTAGATACTCAGTCAACTCATCATAGCGCCCATAGATTGCTTGATAACTTTTGTGAATATCCTCAATAAGAGTAGTTAATTCAGACTTGTTTACTGAGTTCATAGAGATTGTAACATTCTCTTCTGCGCTTAAGAGCTGAAGTAATCTATCTACTTTGTTCTCAGTTTCTACAAGAAAATGACAACAAGAAGGTAATAACATTAGATAAATTTTTGTCCAACCATATAACAATCACACACACAAGAAAATTCTAAGTTATTTTCTCAAAGAATGTCTTCATGAAATCCGATCACACAAAATTTGAACTAAAATTGAATTTAGAGAAGAAGACGTCATGATATGGAACTAACGCTACTATTTCTCAAGTAAACCATGAGCTTAAAATCATTATGAATACACAAAGGCAGCTCCATAAATGCAAATTAATTGTGCTTATTGATACTAGCAAAACTAGCTTCTGAACTGCAATTAACTAAAACTCTGCATGTGCATGATTCTTCATATGAAAGTATAAAATTTATAGGATGAAGGAAAAGCGACCATGTGATTATCATACCTTTCTTATTCTCGAGTTTCTCATTGTTCCCATGATGGATATGGGTTTTAATGGAAGAGATAAATTTGCTAAATTTATTTGTCTTCATCGTCTCCCAATTCCTATGCACCTTAGTACAATCCGTTTTTGTGTAGTATACTAAGAGGAACTCAGACATTATATCCATTGATACAAGTTTAAAATTCATCAGGTGTTTCCAGTGGAGCAAACGAAACTGCCCCTTCTTGAGAAATTGTATCTTAATAACAACAAGTTATTACTTTTGCCACCTGAGCTTGGCGATTTGAAAAGTTTGAAGGTCCTAAGAGTTGACAATAATATGTTGAGTTCTGTCCCAGGTGAGCTTGCATATATGCTTACTGGTGAACTTAATAAAGCAGATTATTTTATTTCTATTTGGTTGTGTATACCCATGACACATTTATATGCGCTAATAATTGCATTTGATATATCCTTATTACTGGCAAAATGGATCTCAATTTTCAAACAGTTGAGTTGCGGCAATGTGTAATGCTGGTTGAACTGTCACTGGAACATAATAAACTTGTCAGGCCACTTCTGAATTTCAGGTCATTTGATTGGCATATTTGTCTGATGTCTTTCAATGTTGCATTTAATATACTATTAGCCTTAACATTTATCTTCAGCTTTGTGGCAGGGCTATGGCTGAGCTTCGTGTTCTAAGACTATTTGGCAATCCTCTCGAATTTCTTCCAGATTTTTTACCCTTGCACAACCTTCGTCATTTATCATTAGCAAATATAAGGATTGAGGCACCTGATAATCTTAAATCAGTTAACGTGCATATAGAGGTGATGTGATGCTACAATTTTCATTTATCTTTGCTCATGCTCTGTTTACCATTGCAACCTTCTTCATGATTACAGACAGAAAACAACTCCTATTTTGCCGCATCAAAGCATAAACTCAGTAAATTCTTCTCCCTTATTTTCCGATGGTATGCTTGCTGTAACTCTTGGAATTAAACTGATGACCCTAGAACAATGTGAAGATATATATAAGGAGCTTGTTATAGTGTTTGGACTTTGCAAAGTACCATGATCATTGCTTTTTATTATGCCAAATAGTTAATTGTTTTTCGTGCTCTCATTTCTCAGGAAAACTTGTCTTTGCCGAACCTGTTCCTAAGGATAATGAAGCTGCATCTTGGAGGGAGAAGCTTGATCAACTTTTCAAGAGTTCATCACAAAGCTTTAGAGTAGTTGTACATGGGTCCAAAGTATGAAATTAGAAGTTCTTATTTCTATATTTCTATTAGTTTAGATAGCATGGATACAGACTAATATTGCTTGCATCAATAATTCAAAATTTACTTACAGCATAGTGCCGATCAATTTGAAAGATTGTTGAAAGAGATGTGTGCTGATGAAGAAGGTGACCTCTTAATTTAATCTGCTGTGAAGAGTATTCCAAAAGTTGTTGTAATGTCTACACTAGTTAGTGTAACACCTGCTCAACCATTTGTATTTCGAAATTATCAGGTTTGTGTACTTCTAGTGTGCTCTTCACCCATTCCTATGCATGATTAGGTGTAAAATCTTGCAAATGGCATTAGCAAGCCATCCTTTAGCAGCACTGAGTTTGATCGAAGATGATTCACTTCAACTTCTCTTTCATATGGTTGCAAATGCTTCATTGAATGTATTTGCCCAATTCAGTGATGGGCTTGTTCCCTTGCATACAATTCAACTTCATCGGCATGCAATGCAGGTTTTATTTTTTGCACATGCATTGTGTAGGGTTTAAAATAGTCAACTAAGCTCTTTAATTTGCATATCTTTATATTAGTCACTTAGTCTTTCATGTTGTTTCTCTTGCGTACAGATTCTTGGCCTTCTTCTTGCTAATGATAATGGAAGCACTGCAAAGTATATACTCAAGCATCACTTGGTAATGTAGTTGTTTATTTTTTTTGATGATGCAAAGTGATAACATGATAATCTCAGACTGGCTAAACCGAGTACTCACATATACAAAGTGTAGAAATGAAATTTTGTATCTGGTTCATGGTTAATAAATTCAGCTGCAATAGGATAATAGGACAATCATCATACAATAGATTGGTCTCCTTCCAAAAACTTGAGCTGTTTGGTTTTGTATTAACTATCTTTTAGTGGCAGGGTATTGGACCTAGCATAGCAATAAGTTTTTCAATTTATGAAACTTTGAGATCCCACTGACAAGTTGAAAGGTGAGCCTTTGTTTGTGGTTTCTTTCTACTTAAAATATGATTTTTATTATATTTTTCTTTTTGTTCTTTGAAATTAGGTCATGTGATTCTCCTATCTTGGTTAGTTTAACTTGTGGAAACCCACATACAACATTTTAGTTAATGGATTTTTCACACACACATATATATATATATATCAACTTGACTAGCAGCTAACTTGTGAAAAAGTCTCTCTCTGTTGTTAAGTAAACTTTTATATATAGAATCATTCTAAACCTAGACGAAATATAAACTCAAAGTAGCTTCATTAGATTTTAATTTTTGTCATCTTATTTTAGAGGATAATAATAGCAATAGTAGTAGTAGTATAAGAAAAAGAAGCAGCAGCAGTAGTTCAAATAATAATATGATAACTGGTTCTACAAGAGGATTGCTGTATGTGCTGGGTAGGGATCATTTTTGGAATTACTTTGTTGTTGATACAACACCCCACGTCTTGCATGTTCTTCCACTATTTTTAGTTGTGAATGCTCATTTTATATTTCTATTTGTTGTGACAATTCATATCCAAGGGAAGGAATCAGCTTATGGTGTAAAGCTAAGGGGCGCGATTGTTTTCATCTGGTTGACTGCACTTGGATGAAGCTAGCTGCTGGGGATATTTTGATGATGTTTATCTTAGTTTCTAGTTCTTGATGTATATGATATTTTGATGATGTTATCTCATGAACTAATATTGGGAATATCATGATGTATGATATTTATGGAGTATGATGTATAATATTTGATGATATTTTGATGTATATATGATAGTTTGAAATGTGTTTGCTCAATATTGTTTAATTATTTAAATAATTTAATTTTTAAATGGTATTTGTTGTAAATTGTTGGCTGCCTCAACCAAAAGACAACGATTTTTATTTGTTGTCAAACTATTGTTTAAATCCCACACAAACAACGGTTTAATACTATTGTTAACCTGTTGTCAATCACATTAAAAGACAACGGTGAAAACCCATTGTTACACTGTTGTTATTGACTATAAACGACAACGGTTTGTAACTGTTGATGTTGAGCACCCCTTTTAACAACATGACTTTTAACAACAGTGTTTTTAGCCTACGACAACGGTGAACGCACGTTGTTAATTAGCATTTTTCTACTAGTGTTACTTATGCTTCTAACAATTTGCCTAAGTGTCTCATGTCTAAAGAAGAAGAAAGGTGGTTGTGACACTGAAGACTTGGGCACGTTAAGATGAGGAGCATTGCAAGAGTGGCAAAGGAGGAGTTGGTGAAGGGGCTTCCTATGATCAAATATGAGAAGACCAAAATATGTGATGTATGCCAAGAACGTAAGCAATCAAAATCATCACACAAAGGTAAAACCCTAACTAGTACTACTTTACCTTTAGAGCTTTTGCATATTGATCTTTTTGATTGCCATAGTACTCCCTCACTAGTAGGGAGTAAGTATTGTTTAGTTATAGTAGATGATTTTTCTAGATTCACTTGGGTGTTCTTTATGAAACATAAGGATGATACCTTAGAGATTTTTATAGGCTTTAGTAAGAGAGTTGAAAATGAAAAACACCTCAAAATTAACCGAATTAGGAGTGACTATGGTGAGGAGTTCCAAAACTCAAACTTCTCACAATTTTATGTAGAAAATGAGTATAAGCATGAATTTTCATGCCCAAGGACTCCTCAACAAAATGGGGTAATAGAGAGGAGAAATAGCGCCCTACAAGAAGCCGCTAGGACTATGCTTAATGCATATTCCCTTCCTAGCTATTTTTGGGCCGAAGCGGTAAATACCGCTTGTTACATTCAAAATCGGGTTTTAATATATAGGTTCTTAGGCAAAACCCCAGTTGAGTTGTGGAATGGGTGAATTCTACAAGTCCATTACTTTAGGGTCTTTGGATGTAAGAGTTACATTCTAAACACCAAGGATGACCTAAGGAAATTTGAATCAAAAGCGGATGAGGAAATTTTAGTTAGTTATTCATCCACCAGTAAGGGTTATAGGGTCTACAACAAAAGAACCAAGGTAATTGATGAATCCTCAAATGTTGACTTTGATGAATCCACAAATACTTACCCTAGGAAAGCCTCAATTGATAAGGACATAGAGGAAAATCAACCACTTGCCCAAAGAATCTAAGATTTACATTTGGAGGGCAATAATCAAGGGGGAGGGAGAAGTACCCTAGAAGATGAGGATCATGTAGTCAATGAACCTATAACCTCTAGACCCTTAAGACATCACCAAGATCACCCAATTGATCAAATAGTGGGTGATGTCACTCAAGGGGTAAGGACTAGGTCCTACTTTAGGGAACAAAGTAGTCAAATTGCTTTGATCTCTCAATTAGAACCTAAGTCTATTATTGAGGCATTAGGTGATGTAAATTGGGTCCTAGCCATGCAAGAGGAGCTAAATCAATTTGAAAGAAGTAATGTATGGGAGTTGGTTCCTAGGCCCAATAATTGCACCATTGTCACCACTAGATGGGTCTTTAGGAACAAGCTAGATGATCAAGGCAAAATTACTAGAAACAAGACTAGGTTGGTAGCTAGGGGGTTTAACCAAGTTTAGGGACTAGACTATGATGAGATCTATGCCCCCGTAGCTAGATTAGAGTCTATTAGAATTCTACTAGCCTATGGCGCTCACATGGGTTTCACACTTCACCAAATGGATGTGAAGTCGGCATTCCTTAATGGGGTCATTAAGGAAGAGGCCTATGTAGAACAACCCCCCAGGTTTGAAGACCCAAACTATCCTAGACATGTCTACAAATTGAGAAAAGTCTTGTATGGATTGAAACAAGCTCCCCGGGCTTGGTATGAAAGACTTTCCTCATTTCTAGTGTCTAAGGGTTTTAGGAGAGGAACAATTGACCCAACTTTATTTCTAAAATCTAAGGATAAGGACATATTTGTTGCCCAAGTGTATGTAGATGATATTATCTTTGGGTCAACAAATAGTGATTTTCTACATGAATTCATCAAGTGTATGAAAGATGAATTTGAGATGAGTCTTGTAGGAGAGCTAACTTTCTTTTTAGGACTTCAAGTTAAGCAAACATATGAAGGGACACATGTATTTCAAACTAAATATGCTAGGGAAATGCTAAAGAAATTTGGATTTGAAAATGCTAAGGTAGCATCTACCCCTATAGGAACAAATGTTAAAATGGATAGTGATGTTGAAGGGAAAATGGTAGACTCAAAGCAATATAGGAGTATGATTGGGAGCCTATTGTACCTAATCGCTAGTAGACCCGATATACTTTTTGCGGTAGGTATGTGTGTAAGGTACCAATCATGTGCCAAAGAGTCCCATTTGGTGGTAGTAAAGATGAACCTAAGGTATGTTAAAGGTACTCTTAATGTCGGGCTTTGGTATTCTAGGACACCAAATGTTGATCTTATTAGATACACCGACTCGGACTATGCGGGGTGTAAGCTAGATAGGAAGAGTACTAGTGGAGGGTGTCAATTCCTTGGGTCTTCCTTAGTTAGTTGGAGTAGTAGGAAACAATTATGTATTGCCCTATCAACAACGGAGGCCGAATATGTGGCAATGGGTGGTTGTGTTTCCCAACTACCTTGGATCATGCACACTTTAGAGGATTATGAGTTACATTATTCCAAGGTCAAAGTCTTGTGTGATAATGTAAGTACAATCAATTTGACTAAGAATCCGGTTCACCATTCTAGAACAAAACACATTGAAGTGAAGCATCACTTCATTAGGGACCATGTGGCAAGGGGAGACATAGAATTATACTATGTTGAGTCAAAGTCAAACCTTGCCGACATTTTTACCAAGCCTCTTCCCGAATCGGAGTTTACATCCTTAAGAAAGGCCTTGGTATGTGTTTTGTAAAAGTATAGGATGAACCTTGGAGTAATACAATAGGAAGGTGGTGCGTGATCCATTAGGATGATACAATTGGTTCACTTGTGCTTGCGGCATAGTGTTGAATCATTAAATGTATCAAAATTATTGAAAATAGATCAACCATAGGGAAAGCAAGTGTTTAATTAATGGACATCTTGCCCAAAGATCATAGTTAGACATTTTAAACATTTGAAAACCATTTTATGTCTTACATGTTTTGCCATAAGCTTAGAAGATCTATGAATGCAAAATTAGGTTTAAACATTGATACAAACTTAGTGGTTTTCAAGAATTTTGAGCTTTGGTCAAAAGTCAAGTATGTTTGAAATTTTTCACGGACTGATATTTTTCCTTGATAGAGTATATTATGTCAAACATGTCTGCAAATTTTTATAATTTTTGGGATTTTCTGGAATTTATTGGAGGTTTCTGAAATTCAGCTCAGAAGCTGAAATTTCTGACTGACAGAATAACGGCTGATTTCAGCTTGTTGAGCAATTTTTCAGAAATCCAAATTTCTCTCATTTGATGCCATGGATTATGGTTGCTTGGGCAATCATTTTGATGATGTCAAAGGGGAGAATGAGTGGTTTAAGTTAGATTTTTAGCTTAAAATGGGTGGTTTAAATTAAAATCTTGGAGTATGATGGAAATTGGTGAAGACATAGGTTAAGGGGGAGGTTACCTCTTAGGTTTTGCTATGTCTTATATTCTTAATTGCTGTTGCTTGTTGTTAAGTTAGGTTTGAAACTTAACTTGGATTATGATTAGAATTGGAAATGGGAGAAGACATGGGTTAAGGGGGAGGTTCCTCTTGGTTTTGCTATGTCTTGTTTTTCAATTGCTACTGTTATTTTCTATTGTTGACTGGTATTTTATCCCTAAACTTAAACATATTGCCACACATCAAAAAAGGGGAGATTTTTGAGGCAATCGACCCAAGAATGATCGGAAAGATCATGGTTTTGATATGTGTGTGCCAATATGTTTAAGGTTAGGGTGTTGTGTTGTATTTGATATGTGTGATTTAGTTTGCAGGACTTGGAGAATCACATATGGAGAACATATCCGAGGGATGAGAGCCGAGGGAGGAGGACTCCAAGGGCAAGCCGGGAAGTGGACTTCAAGGGCACACGTGAAGGGTGACATGGAGGCAAGCCAAGGGAAGGCTTGTGTGCGCATCCGAGGGACGATAACCAAAGGAAGATGACTTCAAGGGGCGAGCCAAGGGAGTGCACCTGAAGGCACACGTGAAGGAGAGTGTTCGGAGTGAATGTAAGTGAGTGGAGAGGTTGGGCAGTCGACTGGTAGGAATCCAGTCGACTGCCAAAACTCATAGAAAGTTTTCGGCCTCGGACCAGTCGACTGCCCCAGGAGCAGTCGACTGGTCATCCCCGAAAACTAGCAGTTGGCTAGCATTTAAGGCTAGACCAGTCGACTACCAAAAGGGCAGTCGACTGGTGTGGGTTGGACAGCTTGCGAAGTTGTCCTGTTCTCTTATATAAAGGGGACTTTTTGGCACGAGAAAGACACGGTTTTTTACTGTACCAAAGTGCTGCTAGTGCCCCGATTGATTAGATCTTCCTCTCATTCTTCATAGCATCTTGTAAAGAGGAAGAATACATTCTTTGTAAAGGTTTCTTCACCTTGAAGGAGGGTTTTCATAGTGGAGAGTGTGCAACCGCGTGAATCCTTGGATTAGTCGTCTTTCGGGGTGGATACCAAGTAAAAATTCTTGAGTTAGCATTGTTTTCTTGTTCTTTATATATTTTTGTTTGTATTGCACTAACCTCTTTGTAGAGAATTCAGAAAAAGTGCTATTCACCCCCCTCTAGCAACGCACGCGATCTTACATCAACTCCTCCTCTTGGTCCCTACCTTAACCCTATATATACCCCATGAAGCCACCAAGAAACAAGTTAATGAAGCCTTCAATTATTCTTCTCTTTCTCTCCCTCTCTCTCTCTCCTAGGGCACCAAGTGGCTGGCGGGTGGGAAGAAAGAAGATCCTCCTTCCTTTCACTTCTCTCTTTTCTCTCCACTTAGGGCGTGGTACAAGGAAGGAAGGAGACCTGATCTCCTTCCTCTTGGCCGAACGGGAGCAAAAGAGGAGGAAAAGAGCCCCGGCGGCGTCGCTCTTGGGATAGGGGTCAGCGGCGGCAACTACCTCCAAGGGAGGTCTTTCTGGCGGCCAAGCGAGGGAGATAATCATCTCCTTGGCACCTCCTTGGGTCAGCAACACCTGTATAAGGAGGAAGGAGGCGGTAGCAGCGAGAAGAAGGCGGCTTCTTCCCTTGTATGACCGGCGGCAACAAAGCCCTAGACCTCTTGTTGGCTGGCGCAAGGAAAGGGAAGAAGAGAAGGTTTTGGCTCTTGTTTGGTGACTCCGGTTCTCGGTAGCTCGTCGCCCACACGACGTCCGAGAAGGGAGGGACATAAGGTAGAAGACCGCAAGTAATAGGGAAGGTATAATCTCTCCCTAAGCTCCTTATGTTTTATTGTGCCATGTTAATTAGTTTCGTCATTTCATGTGTGTTAGTTAATTGTTTGTCATGGTTAATAATTAACTAACTAGACCCTGACCATGAACACAAAAGCCGGTGATCCACTCGTCGCCTTTTCCGCGGTTGTTCGATTAGGAGAATTACAAGGCACAATCTTTGTGATTGACCGAGTTATAATTCGTACCGAACGACATGATGACGAGATGGTCGTTGGGAGATGGGTCTCCATTCGGATTAATTTTTAATCCGTAGACATGGAAAGGTCTTCCAAGGATGACTAAGTATTCACTTAGGAAACCCGCCAAGCCATACCCAACAACAAGACCCAAAAGTAACCCTTAAGGGAATTAAGAGAAATAATGTTTATACTATCAACCTACCATCAACACCTAAATGTTTTTTAACCCAACTAGAAGAAACTAATTTATGACATAAAAGACTAGGTCACACTCACACGAAATTAATTTCAAAACTAAGCCAAAATGGACTAGTTAAGGGTATCCCTAAACTTAGAAACTTTGAAAATTCAATATCAACCCATGTCAACAAAGAAAACAAACAAAATTTACCCACAAATTTGTCCAATCAGAAATAACCCAAGCTATACTTGAGCTCCTACACCTAGACCTATTTGATTCTCATAGAGCCAAGTCACTAAGTGGAAATTGATACTACTTAGTAATTATTGATGATTATTTTAGATTTACCTGGGTTAGGTCTTTAAAAATCAAAGATGAAATGTTTGAAACATTTAACAATTTATGTAAAATACTTAAAAATAAAAAAGATACAAAAATCCAAAGAATTAGAAGAGACCATGGGGGAGAATTTAAAAATAAAAAATTTAATAAATTCTGTAAAATTAATGAATATATCTATGAATTTTTCTACCCTAGAACCCCCGGCCCCAACAAAATGGGATAGTTGAAAGGAAAAATAGAACCGTTCAAGAAGCTGCTAGGACCATGCTCAACGAATATAATTTATCTAATCAATTTAGAGTAGAGGCGATAAACACAACTTGTTACATTCAAAATAGGGTTCTAATTAATAAAAGACACAATAAAACTCCTTATGAAATCTATTACCACAAAATACCTAATTTATATTATCTAAAGATTTTTTGGTGTAAAGAACATAACTTAAATACTAAAGATTACTTATGAAAATTTCAATCAAAATCAACCCCAGGAATCTTTGTAGGATACTCAATCACAAATATGGCATATAAGGTCTATAATAAACATACCCTTAAAATTGAAAAAACTATAAATGTAATATTTGATGAAGAAATTGTAACAACATCAACTAATTTACCTAATCCAATCAACTTAATCAACTCACTAAATGTTCAACCAAGCCTAAATACTTCATATCAAGACCTAGAAGAATGTGAACCAGTAATTAAACTTGTTGGTGCAAGATGCATCAGTGATGTTCTCCTCTAATGTTTCAATGTTTAACAATATGCTTAAGTTAGTGATACACTAAACAAGGTAAGGGTGAGTGAAGAAGTCAGTACCAAAGTGAAGAAAAGTCTTAGTTAACCTAGGCAATAAGTTCTAGTTCGAAGAATTGAGCACTAAGTCCTGATCATGGATTGAGCACTAAGTCATGGCCGTAGGATGTGCACCGAAGACCTGACCGAGGGTTGGGCACGAAGTCCGGATTCGAGGAATTGGGCAATAAGTCCTAGTCGAGGGCTGAGCATCGAAGTCCTGGTGAAAGTTGGGCAATAAGTCATGGTCGTAAGATTGGGCAAAAGTCCAACCGGTGCAGCCGGTTCACAAACTTCTCCTGAGAGGAGTAGGTGAAAGGCGCGTTCCCCGGGAAGGGAACATAGGCGTCGGTTCGACCTAGGGTTTCACGAAAATTCGAAGTTAGAACCAATTCGTTAAGGCTAAGAATATATATATGCTTGTCTTGTGTTTGTATATCTTGCAGGTACTTAGAATTGGAGGTAAAGCAGGCAAACAAACACACAAAACAGTTGGAAGGCTGCTCCTGGACGCCTGAATGGATATAGGCGCCCAAGAATATTCAGGCTCCCTGGAAGCCAGGCGCCTGAATGAATCAGGCACCCAATAAGCTCCTGGGCGTCCTGGATGAAGGTTTTATCAGCTTCGCGAAGTTCGCGATTTGGATGGATTTTTGACCGCAACTGAGGTGCCCCATTGCAACACAGGCGCCCAATAAGAGGCTATATAAAGGGGTTCGACCCCTCAACACAGAACATCAACCACGACAACATTCTAAGCATTCCGAGTGATGACAAAGCGCTAGAGGCGAAGCTCTACGACTAAGGAGGCTCCAGGGGGAAGTGCGGGGAACTTCAGGAGTTCCAGATCGACTGAGGCTTCGACATTTCATTTGGTTTGATTTATTTTATGCAATTAATTTCCTGATCTTTTTTATTGTAAAACGTGCATTGTAAGACGGGTTTCTCCACCTCCGGAAAGTCCAGAAAGGAGACCATTAGTGACGGGCATTACCCTTGCTTAGGCCTTCGATGTACTGACCCTGGAGGGTTGGGAATCAAATAAAAATCCGTGTGCATTCTGAGTTGTTACTTTTTCGTTCTTTCTGTTTTCCGCTGCTACTAACTCTGTATCTGGAACGAACAATCGAAAGACAAGTTTCCCGAAGTTTTTAACTGTTAGATCGATGTAGTCTTGCTAGAGGAGGGCGGGGGTGAATAGCAACTTCTCCGATTTTTCTTCCTACAACGGTTAGTGTGCAACCGGAATAAATTAAAACTAAAATAAAACAAAAACAAGACTCACCGATGTACGTGGTTCGGAGATAAAACTCCTACTCCACGGTTGCCCGTAAGGTGGGCGATCCCTAATCCGTCGGTGGATGATTCCCCGGAGCACCTCCGGCTAGATCTCGTAGCTCCTTGTGGGTGGAGAAACTGTTGCAGACAGCACTGATAACCGCTTCAGTCGCGTTACGGTTTCAAATACAATTTAAGTACCGAATTCCTCTAAACTAATGTAGCATAGAGTAACTCGAGTCGTCTCCCAACGAATATAGTTGGTGCAAGATAATTCTCATGAATGAATCTTATTGCTTTTGGGTTTTTGAATATGAAACTGGGTTTGGTTTTGAATGTCAAGACTACAAAAAGAAATAGCAAGCAAATATGAGATCTAATTCTAATTAAGGAAAGACAATGTAGGTAATAAATCTAACCTCACTAAACTACAATTACAGTAAAGAAAAGGCAACTTGAAATAAAGCAGTAACAAAACTAAACATGGAACAAAACCTACAGCATTTAAGAAATCTAATCTAACCTAACTTAAGTGCATGTAACTGAATTCATTAATGAAAATCTACGATAGGAAAGCAATTAAACTAATGAAGCAATTAATGAAAATCCATCAACTGAACACAAAGCAATTAAACTAATGAACCATTACAAAAACCTACGATAAGAAAAATTCAAACTAGAATCCATTAACGAAAGAGGCAATTCATCAAACACATGATGAGCATGTATTAAGATAAAATGATTGTATGCCATTCTAACACATAGGAGATCAAACTTGCTACAAGCATTAACATCCAAATTCGAAAATCAACCAGCAAAACATAACTACTCAAATTTTCGAGACTGATCAAACAGAATTGCTGCCAATTAGGTTCTGCCGAAGCTAGGAATTGCTGAAAAGTGGCTGTAAGGGAATTTCTGGAAGGAAGAACTGAATTGCTGAGCTGATGAAGCTGGAAACAACTGCTGGATCGAAATTGCGGGAATTGAAACTCTACTGGCTACGGGATCTGAAAAACTGAATTGCAATGAAGGAACTGAAGCTGACTACGGGATCTACTGGAATTCTGCTGAACACAAACTGCTGAAGAACGCTGGAAATTTAAGCTACTGCTGAAATTGATACCCGATGAAGAAGAAAAGCTGTGGCGATGGAATCAGCTAGGGTTCGGAACCCCTGAACCCTAGCTGTGGTCGGCGGCGTTGGTGATGGAGAGGAAGTCGTCGGCGGTGAAGGTGGATGTGGTTGGCTGCTCTCCGAACCCCGAAAGAGAAGCCTTTACTCTCTTCTCTCCGAACCCCGAAAGAGAAAAGGTGGATGTGGATCGCCGGCGTTGAAGGTGGAGAAGGTGGTTGAGACGGGAACCCCTCGTCTGCGCCGCTTCTCCTCGATCGCCCTCGCTTCTGTGGAGAAGATGGTGTCGAGAGGATGATTAGGGCTTCTGCGCGATCCCTTTTGTTCCTCTGGCTGCACGCGATTCAGTCAGCCAAGCCTTGATTCCGGTCCAGCTTTGGTTCAGTCAACAGCTCAGTTGATTCAATCAGTCAAGCCAGCTTCGGTTTAGTCCTGGTTCAATCCAGCTTGGGTTCAATCAGCACTTGTTCAGTCAAACAGCTCAGCCAAGCCAGCTTCAGTTGGTCAGCCAAGTTCTGGTCCAGCAGATTGAGTCCAGTCAACCAGCCAGATTCACAGCTCAAAAGATAATTATCAATGGACGGCTGAGATCGATTTGGCTTCATCCAACGGCCGGATCTCTTCAGATCTGAACCAAACTCACAGATCTCAATCAATGGTCCTGATCTACCTATCCCAGCTCAGATTAATCAGATCAGTGGCGGATGGTCCAGATCTAGCTGATCTTGAATGGAGGGTCTAGAACATCTTGAGTTCGATCCAACGGTCAGATGACTTCTGATTTTGCTGAAATTTTCAGATCTTAATCTATGGTCATGATTGACTCTATCTTGAACTCGGATCGACCAGAAATTGACCGATGGCTCAGATCTAGCCGTTCTCTAGAATGGACGGCTCCTATTAATCCGATGCTTGATCCTTTTGATCTGGATCCAATCCTGACTCAAGTCTGACCCAATTTGATCTAGGTCCATGATCAATTGAAGCCTACAAAATAATATTCAAATTTAGTGCCAAAAATATCCCAAATATACACAGATTTGAATTAAATGCCAAAATGAAGGGAATACATGAAACCTAATACAAATACAAACTCAAGCATATAAAATGTGGATCAAACATGGATTCTAGAGCCTAAAATAATCAGCAAAAATGGTAGTTATCAACTCCCCCACACTTATTCTTGCACGTCTCGGGCAAGTAAACAAAACTAAAAGAAAACAACATATCTCCCAAACATTACATCCCCTATCAATACTTAAAGAAAGAATAAAAGAAAATTACTTAAGATCATCAAGTCTCAAGAATCCATGTATTTATGGTTCCAAATCTCACATAAGTCAAAAGCATGGTAATTTCATCAACTTGAATAAACTAAGCATGACAAAAACCTCACAAGATGGATATATGCACTGATGCTCACAAAAATAACAGATATGGAAGTGGAGTTCTCTCAAAACATTCATGACATTGCACTACCATATGCTTGCTTATCTTCTACTTCTCCACTACTATAACATAAGTACACAAATCAAGAGGGCTTTTCAATGAATAATAATGAAACCAAGTGCTACAAGAAACAAGAATGGTAGATAACAAAGAAGATCATAGAGAGCGTGAAAGAAGATAAAAGAGAAGATGAGAGCATTGGGGTAATTAACATAATGTATACAATCAAACAATAGTCCAAAGTAAATAACTCAATCAAACCTCCAACACTCAAAATTCTCCTTTCACATTCTCAATGCACTACACATCAACCATTTACAACATCTCTCAAAGTGCATGTAGGGATCAACATAACTCTTGAATTTCTCTAAACAATAATATCAAAAGAGTACACATCAAGAAAATATTCCTTTTTGTTATCACTAACAAAATTTCGAATGCTTGAGGAAATTTTTTTTTTTCACATAGAGAGATTTTTTTTTCCCATTCTTTTCTCTCTTTTTTTCATTTTATTTTTTTTAATTTTTTTTTTCTATCTCTCTTTCTTTCTTTTTTTTTTCATAGAGAGATTTTTTTTTTCTTTTTTTCAAAGAGAGATTTTTTTTTTTCACACAAGCATTCATCAATATACACTTGTCTCCCCCCCACACTTAAAATTTGACCGTCTCGGGCAAGAGAGTAAAGCATGATAACATCTAAAACTCACAATAATAGAGGCCGATAATAGAGAAATAAAAATGTAACTCATCATGCTATCACCCTATGCTCTCATCGTATACTCAAGGGAAGAATAAGCTAATAAAGATATGGCAGTGAGAATGTAATGACAATGAAAAGATCTGACAAGGAAATATGAAAGCAATAGGTGAAATGCTCTATAGTAACAACAACAAAGGAGAGGGAAAACTAAGAGTTCAACAAGAAATGTTGCCTCTATCATATTCATGTAAGCTTATGTTAATGTAATTTCAAAAAGAATCAAAGCAAGTTCTAGAGTGTCAAGTATCACAAATGCTATCACACATAAGAGGATTAAGGATAGGCATGGCAATATCCTCACTAGGTGATCAATAAAATGTCATGCTTAATCCAACAAGATAGAGTCTATCACCATAACAAATGACTAAATGCAATTAATATCCCCAAGCATACTAAGGAAACCAAAACTCAATAATCAGAATTAACAATCTTTTATGATTCTCAAAGCATAATAAAGGAACATGTAAGGAGATACAACTAGAAGTCAAACAAGGTTTATTCAAGATCAAACAAAATGCAGAAGGAGGAAGCAAAACATGAATGCAAGATATAAAAGCAAACAAACATGCGAGTATAAACATAAAGGAAAACAAAAAAAGGAAAGTAAAGGAACAAACTCCCCTTCAAGTAGGGTAGAGAGCACGTAGCATCCATTTTGGGAGAACTATCCTCAAGTAATCAATCTCGTAGTGTACGTATTTCTCCCTTATTAATTTCGCACAAGCATCTTCCGGTGGTCGGAGACGATTAAGGTTCAGAACCCACATAAGAGGTGAGGTGCTACTAGTCGAAATAAGAACAACTCCTCCCTCTTGATGCTTTTTGGAAGTCCTTCCAGGAGGTTGGAGTCTGTTCAGATGGAGCACCCACTCCAGCAGTCTTCTGGACCCTGCAAAATCATGTAATACCTCTCTCAAGCGTGCAGGGTAAGAAAGAAGTGTAATATCGTCAATCTCTACATAAAAAGAATCCAAAAATTCACCACATCCAAGAAAATCAATTATTGGCACCTCAATGAAGTTTTCACAATTAATATCTGCATAAGATGTGTCCAGTAATTCATCAGAACAAATAACATCAACACTAGGTATCACCATGAATTTTTCACAATCAATTTCTAAATGAGGTGTAGCAAGACATGCATCGCAACCAATAAAATCAACATTGGGTATCTCTATACAATTTTCACAATTATTTTCCACAAAAGATGTATCAAGAATATCATCACAACAAGCAATCTCAACACTAGGTGTGTCCAAATATTCACCACAATGAATAAAATCAATTATAGATGCCTCTACAGATTTCTCACAAACAATTTCTACAAAAGATGTGGCAATAAACTCATCAAAAATAATAAACTCAGAGTGAGGTGCCTCTATTGATTTTTCCAAAGAAATAGAAGGAATACTTACCTGATCGTGCTGGAGAATACCTGGAGTCTCTACAAGAGCGGATGTATCCATAGCTTCCTCCTGGTCAAGAACAGGTCCCATCTCAGGCTCCAATTCTGGTGGACACTCAACTGAAGCAAGTGATTCTTGGGTTCTTGCTTCCACCATGCAAGTCCCTACACTTTCATTCTGATTCTCTGAATCTTCTAATATATCAAGCAATGTTGGTGGTCCCTGGGGCTTAGTGCAATCCCCTACACCTGTGGATTCATCTGCAACACATGCTTCATCAACCATATCTGCAACAACCATATTAGAAAAGTTAGAATCATCAACAACTAAATCCTTACAAAAGAAAAGTTTAGAAGGATCCTTTAAAATCTCAGAATCGGAATCAAGGTTGTTACAAGCTCTGCTATCCATCTTCTCCCAGGCCTCTAAATCAGTAGGAGTGGGTGATTCTTGGGGCTCAGTGCAATCCCCTACACTCTCAATCGTATCCTCTGAATTTTCTGATGCATCAATCAATATAGGTGGTTTCTGGGGCTCTGTGCAATCCCCTACACCTATAGATTCATCTGATTGTCTTGATCTTTGGGCTTGTATCTGATTAATTCGATCTTGTATGTTTTGCAACCGTTGTTGTTGTTGTTCTTGTTGTTGTAACATTTGTTGGCACATCTCCATCATCCTCTGTTGTTGAGCCTCATCCCAATCAGGATTCTCAAAGCCTTCTTGGTTAGTGTGGAACCCCTGTTGGTTTTGAAATGGAAAATAGGGCTGCTGAAGTCCAGGAGGAGACTGTGCATTCTGAAATGAAAACTGTTGGGGCTTCTCAAATGAATGAAATGACTGATTTAACTGCTGAAAACTTGGCTCAAAAGTTGGTGGAGATGGCTGAAAATTGTAGCCCTGAAAATTTTGAAATTGGGGCTGGCATTGTTGATTGAATTGTGAAAATGCTTGAGGTTGAAAATTCTGAATGTCTTGCTGAGAATTTTGACCTTGAAACTGGAAATCGTGCTGACAATGTTGAAATTGTGGCTGAAAAAACTGATTCGTCTGTTGAAAATTTGAATATGGCTGTTGGAAATCTTGGAAATTTTGCTGAAACTGTTGTTGTGGTGGCTGATTAAATGGTTGCTGAAAATTTTGAAAATTTTGCTGGAACTGTTGTTCTGGTTGACTCCAAGGTTGATTTCGCTGAAATTGTTGATTCGATTGTTGAAAATTCTGATTAGGCTGGAATGGTTGAAAATCTTGCTGAAAACTTTGGAATTGTTGATAAGGTTGCTGCAAATTCTGACAAGGCTGCTGGAAATTCTGAAAATACTGATACTCTACCATGGATATGCTTGACCTGGCCAAAAACAAACAAAGAATAGCAGCAAATGTATACAAAAGATAGAGCAATCAAGAATAGAATCAAAAGATATAATTATCAAGCATCACTATATTCCCCGGCAACGGCGCCAAATTTGATAACCGCTTCAGTCGCGTTACGGTTTCAAATACAATTTAAGTACCGAATTCCTCTAAACTAATGTAGCATAGAGTAACTCGAGTCGTCTCCCAACGAATATAGTTGGTGCAAGATAATTCTCATGAATGAATCTTATTGCTTTTGGGTTTTTGAATATGAAACTGGGTTTGGTTTTGAATGTCAAGACTACAAAAAGAAATAGCAAGCAAATATGAGATCTAATTCTAATTAAGGAAAGACAATGTAGGTAATAAATCTAACCTCACTAAACTACAATTACAGTAAAGAAAAGGCAACTTGAAATAAAGCAGTAACAAAACTAAACATGGAACAAAACCTACAGCATTTAAGAAATCTAATCTAACCTAACTTAAGTGCATGTAACTGAATTCATTAATGAAAATCTACGATAGGAAAGCAATTAAACTAATGAAGCAATTAATGAAAATCCATCAACTGAACACAAAGCAATTAAACTAATGAACCATTACAAAAACCTACGATAAGAAAAATTCAAACTAGAATCCATTAACGAAAGAGGCAATTCATCAAACACATGATGAGCATGTATTAAGATAAAATGATTGTATGCCATTCTAACACATAGGAGATCAAACTTGCTACAAGCATTAACATCCAAATTCGAAAATCAACCAGCAAAACATAACTACTCAAATTTTCGAGACTGATCAAACAGAATTGCTGCCAATTAGGTTCTGCCGAAGCTAGGAATTGCTGAAAAGTGGCTGTAAGGGAATTTCTGGAAGGAAGAACTGAATTGCTGAGCTGATGAAGCTGGAAACAACTGCTGGATCGAAATTGCGGGAATTGAAACTCTACTGGCTACGGGATCTGAAAAACTGAATTGCAATGAAGGAACTGAAGCTGACTACGGGATCTACTGGAATTCTGCTGAACACAAACTGCTGAAGAACGCTGGAAATTTAAGCTACTGCTGAAATTGATACCCGATGAAGAAGAAAAGCTGTGGCGATGGAATCAGCTAGGGTTCGGAACCCCTGAACCCTAGCTGTGGTCGGCGGCGTTGGTGATGGAGAGGAAGTCGTCGGCGGTGAAGGTGGATGTGGTTGGCTGCTCTCCGAACCCCGAAAGAGAAGCCTTTACTCTCTTCTCTCCGAACCCCGAAAGAGAAAAGGTGGATGTGGATCGCCGGCGTTGAAGGTGGAGAAGGTGGTTGAGACGGGAACCCCTCGTCTGCGCCGCTTCTCCCCGATCGCCCTCGCTTCTGTGGAGAAGATGGTGTCGAGAGGATGATTAGGGCTTCTGCGCGATCCCTTTTGTTCCTCTGGCTGCACGCGATTCAGTCAGCCAAGCCTTGATTCCGGTCCAGCTTTGGTTCAGTCAAACAGCTCAGTTGATTCAATCAGTCAAGCCAGCTTCGGTTTAGTCCTGGGTTCAATCCAGCTTGGGTTCAATCAGCACTTGGTTCAGTCAAACAGCTCAGCCAAGCCAGCTTCAGTTGGTTCAGCCAAGTTCTGGTCCAGCAGATTGAGTCCAGTCAACCAAGCCAGAATTCACAGCTCAAAAGATAATTATCAATGGACGGCTGAGATCGATTTGGCTTCATCCAACGGCCGGATCTCTTCAGATCTGAACCAAACTCTACAGATCTCAATCAATGATCCTGATCTACCTATCCCCAGCTCAGATTAATCAGATCAGTGGCGGATGGTCCAGATCTAGCTGATCTTTGAATGGAGGGTCTAGAACATCTTGAGTTCGATCCAACGGTCAGATGACTTCTGATTTTGCTGAAATTTTCAGATCTTAATCTATGGTCATGATTGACTCTATCTTGAACTCGGATCGACCAGAAATTGACCGATGGCTCAGATCTAGCCGTTCTCTAGAATGGACGGCTCCTATTAATCCGATGCTTGATCCTTTTGATCTGGATCCAATCCTGACTCAAGTCTGACCCAATTTGATCTAGGTCCATGATCAATTGAAGCCTACAAAATAATATTCAAATTTAGTGCCAAAAATATCCCAAATATACACAGATTTGAATTAAATGCCAAAATGAAGGGAATACATGAAACCTAATACAAATACAAACTCAAGCATATAAAATGTGGATCAAACATGGATTCTAGAGCCTAAAATAATCAGCAAAAATGGTAGTTATCAAGCACCCAAGTCGAACCTGAGTTTTGATAATGGCAAAGGGTTCAAAAGTTAAGATGTTATTTTTATCTAACATGTTACTTGAGTGTACAGATTGAAGTCCTAGCGAAGGACTGCTATGCACCTAGCGAAGGACTGCTAGGCATCGAGACCCTAAGACCTGGCGAAGGGCTGCTGGGCACCTAGCGAAGGGCTGCTGGGCACCTAGCGAAGGGCTGCTATGAGTCGAAGACCTAGCAAAGGATTGCTAGGCACCAGGCGAATGACTGCTTGGTAACGAAGACCTAGCGAAGGATTGCTAGGCACCAGGCGAAGGACTGCTTGGTAACGAAGACCTAGCGAAGGACTTTTAGGCACCTGGCGAAGGACTGCTGGGCAAAAGTCCAACCGGAGGAGCCGGTTGGCAACAGGTAAATTCTCCTGAGAGGAGTAGGTGAGGACGCGTTCCCCGTCGAGGGAACAATAGGCGTCAGTTCGATCTAGGGTTCCATTTTGGAGACCCAAAGTCAGAACCAAGACAGCTACGACTGTAAAAATCACTAACATTCTTGCTGTATTATGTTTGGTACTAACCCTGGATGCAGTGTAACGACCCGGAAAATTCTCTCAATATTTTCTTTAAAATATTGATCATGTCTAGATAATTTTCCGAGGGACCTAGAGATATTAGTACGAACCTTAGCCTAGAAATTCATGATTTTTCTCATGTAAATTGAGAAGCTAAGTATTAATGGGCCTTATATGGGCTTTTCTAGTACCATGATTATTAGTGGATTTTAGGTAGAATTTAATATAAATATAAATAGATTTTAATTAGGAATATTAGTATGATTATGGGTGAGTTTTAGCATGGTTTCCTATTTAAATTGAGAAGTCAAGTACTAATGGGCCTTATATGGGCTTTCTAGTACCATGATTATTGGTGAATTTTAGGTAAAAATTTATAGAAATATAAAGGGATTTTAATAAGAAATATTAACAGAATTATGGGGGAATTTTTAAGGGATTTTCGAAATATTAGGAAAAATAAAATAAAAATAAAATGGAAAATTAGTGCATGCACCAAGGATTGAACCTTGGACCTCTTGTAGAACCATTCATGCTCTAACCAATTCACCTAGCAAGGGAGTGCTATGAGGAAATGAAATGGATTATGGTTAAGGCTTAAGGAAAATGAAGAGACACCATGACTCTTCACATACCCTCCTTAATGTGTTATAAAGAAGGGGCATGGGAGTTACTTTCTTCTTCCTCCTCCCTCATTCTAGCCGAAATCCCAAGAGGGGATTCTCCCTTGGAAAAAGTTCTACCAAGGCTCCACCTCCAAGATCTAAGGTTTTTACAAGGGTACAAGGGCTAAGGGGGGTCAAGAGGCAACAAGATTTTCATTTTTCTCTCAAATCTAAGGTTTATAATCAAGATCAACCAATGTAAGACTCCCTCACCTGTGGTATAATAGTTCCTTTATAATTTTTAGCATGATATAAAGTTGGTTTTGGGATTTATATTGAAGAAACCATGAGGTGTGACCCTATGACTTTCGACCCTTAGGGTTTTTTGGGTCCAAAATGATGTTAAAAATATTTCTCATGCTTTCTAATGTTTTTCCATGATGAATATAAGTTAAAATGAGATTTGGAGAAATTTTGGGGTACCCTAGGACCTCCTAGGGTTTCGGCCAACCTCAAGAACTCATGGGTAGGGTTGGGTCTAAAACTTCAAGTATGTGTTTTAGGTATTATCATGCTATAAGGGAGATTGAGGGTAACTTATGTGACTTTTCACAAGGTCTTGTGACCCTTGTAAGTTTCGGCCAAGAAGGGTCTAGGGCAAAAAGGTTAGGACTTCCCTCAAGCAAGGGTCCTAATGGCCCTATGGTAGGGTATGGTTGGTGTTTAATGTTTGATTGGGGTTTTTATGGAATTTTTCCATGTACTCATGGACTTGGAGGGTTTCGGCCAGCCTTATAAAGAGGGGCTAAAGGTTAGGGTTAGCCCTAATTATGAGCCCTAATGGCTCCCCATGGTCTTATGAGTAATGTATGGTTGGTTCTTTACCTTATGCTATCTTACATGTTAATTGAATGATGGAACCCTTTCCTATAGGTTTCGGCCAAGCAAAGGAATTTAGGGTTTGGATGGAGTTAGGGTTTGAAGAATGATGATTTATGCTTTATTATGAAGTATATATATATATGTATCAAGGTTCAAGCATGTGGTAGAAATTAAGTTACCTACAACCCTAACTCTAAGCACCATGTTTCATGTTTGTATGTTTATGATTGGATGTCATGCTTAATAGGATTTATTTATGAATGTCTTATGACCTACGCCATGTACTTGAATGGTAGGTAGTATGTTTATGGAAGTCCTACCCATGCATGCTTGAGATAGATACCATGCTTATGTATGAAATGCAATGTTTACCTTAGATATCATGATCATGCAAGTTCTATGGATTAGGATAAATGTCTATGCAAACATGTCATGTTCAATGAATGTAATGCAATGTTTATCATATATGCATTGATCATGCAAGCTCTAGGAATAAGAATGATGTTATGAAAGTAGGCCATGTTCTATGAATGAAGATGCATGTTATGTTTATAAATGAAGATGCATGTTATGTTTATGAATGAAAGTGCATGCTATGTTTTATGAATAAAGATGCATGCCATGTTATGAATGACGACACGGTCGATGGTCGACGGTACGACGGTACGACGGTCGTGAGGACCGGTAAATGGGCCGGTAGACGGGCCGGGTCGTTACACATGCTATGTTTATAAATGAAGATGCATGCCATGTTATGAATGAAGATGCATGCCATGTTTTATGAATAAAGATGTATGCCATGTCTTATGAATGATGAAGCATGTAGAGTATTTTACTTTATGAATGGGCTTGTACCGGACCGAAGTATGGGTCCAATGGATGGGCACCTTAAGAACGCCCCGGTTCTGGACTACCGACTATGCTGTCCACGGTTCTGGCACTACCGAAGCTGTGCAACAGGGATGGGCACCTTAAGAACGCCCCGGTTCTGGGACTACCGACTATGCTGTTCTTACCCTAGTAGGTCGGGGCTCGCTACCTCGTATTTACTAAGGGATGCGCGCTTATGATGTATGTATGTGGTACAAGCCGGGGACCCCCAATGATGTTATGATGATGTTTAAGTATTTAAAAGTATGATTTTAAAAAGTTAAGCATCCTTATGTATATGCATTAGACTCATGAATTCATTCATGTTATGCATTATACCATGATAGTCATGTCTTATACTTATGTTTCATGTCAAGAAATAAGCATGATAGTAAATGATTTATGCCTATGGTTATGTTAAGAAGATGCCCATATGATATGATAGGAAGCATGCCTATGTCTATGCCATACAGGTTAGTTCATGCTTTATGTTTATGTTTATGGCATGTATTATGCATGTTAAGAATGTTTCTTTATGTTTATGTTTATGCCATGTATCATGCATGTTAAGAATGTTTCTTTATGTTTATGTTTATGCCATGTAATGCAAGTTAAGAATGTTTCTTTATGTTTATGTTTATGCCATATATCATGCATGTTAAGAATGTTTAGTTTATGTTTATGTTTATGCCATGTATCATGCATGTTAAGAATGTTTAATTTATGTTTATGCTATGCCATGTATTATGCATGTTAAGAATGCTTAGTTTATGTTTATGTTATGTCATGTATCATGCCATGAAAGTTTATTTATAGTTATGTTCAAGTATGAAGTTATATCTATGTTTCATGTGCTTATGATTAAGTGATGAATGGTTTTAGTGAGTAGGAAAGAGTCTTACTAAGCCTGTGTGCTTATAGTCTTATTTCCTTATACCGCAGATTACGCAAGGGGACTGTAAGGAAGCAGCAGGAGGGCAAGAATGCATGTGTGTGGTAGTGACTTGGCTAAGAAAACAATATGTTTACCCGTCTTATGCTAGAACTTTACCTTTACTACCTATTGCCTTGAATGATGATTATGTGATGCTATGACATGAATGCTAAGTATGATATGATGCTAAGTATGAAGTTAATATGCCAAGTACCATGTCATTATGTTAGGAATGGTAGTAGGGCATGTATGTGTAAATCTTAAAGTTATTCCGCTGCCTTATGATGTCTACATGCCCTAAGTATGTTAACGTAACGCCGCTTTATGAAAAAAAAATAAGCAGGCGTTACATGCAGGACCGAAGGAACGAGTTTCTGTAGCTCAGAACGCCCCAAAGGAGAGGGGCAGCAGCTGGGCTAGGCGCCCGGGAGGTCCCGG
>JAGFNQ010005004.1:91520-213618 GCA_024364735.1 Boesenbergia rotunda
GTGTAGACAGCACCCAAGTCGAACCTGTGTTTTGATGATGACAAAGGGTTCATAAGTTAAGATGTTATTTTTATCTAACATGTTACTTGAGTGTACAGATTGAAGTCCTAGCGAAGGACTGCTAGGAACCTAGCAAAGGACTGCTAGGCATCGAGACCCTAAGACTTGGCGAAGGGTTGTTGGGCACCTAGCGAAGGGATGCTAGGAGTCGAAGACCTAGCAAAGGATTGCTAGGCACCAGGCGAAGGACTGCTTGGTAACGAAGACCTAGCGAAGGATTGCTAGGTACCAGGCGAAAGACTGCTTGGTAACGAAGACCTAGCGAAGGATTGCTAGGCACTAGGCGAAGGACTGCTTGGTAACGAAGACCTGGCGAAGGATTGCTAGGCACCAGGCGAAGGACTGCTTGGTAACGAAGACCTGGCGAAGGATTGCTAGGCACCTGGCGAAGGACTGCTAGGCAAAAGTCCAACCGGAGGAGCCGGTTGGCAACAGGTAAATTCTCCTGAGAGGAGTAGGTGAGGATGCGTTCCCCATCGAGGGAACAGTAGACGTCGGTTCGACCTAGGGTTCCATTTTGGAGACCCAAAGTCAGAACCAAGACAGTTACGACTGTAAAAATCACTAACATTCTTGCTGTATTATGTTTGGTACTAACCCTGGATGCAGGACCGAAGGAACGAGTTTTTGCAGCTCAGAACGCCCTAAAGGAGAGGGGCAGCAGCTGGGCTAGGTGCCCGGGAGGTCCCGGGCGCCCAAGGTCAAGGCCAAACGAGAAGTGGAACAAGAGTTGATTCGGAAGCTAACTGGGGCAGGCGCCCCCTGTGTCCCGGGCGCCCCCTGTGTCCCGGGCGCCCTGGGAGCCAACAAAGCGATAGAATTCAAGATATCCGCGAAGCCAACAAGACCAAGTCAAGCCAGGCGCCCCTTGTGTCCCGGGCACCCCCGTCAAACTCCGAGCCCGATCCTGGAGGGATAAGGGCTGACCGAGTTCCGGATAGGGGTTTGCGGATCCAGAGACACGTGGAGGGCGCCCCCAACGTCCAGGGCGCCCCAGGTGCACAATAAAAGGGGTTCGACCTCCAAGGCTTTGAGATCAATTCTTGCAATGCCTCTACGCTCTTTGACTCAAGCGCTCTGCTCAGGAAACCTCCAATCTCGAGATTCAAGCGCCACCGACGACCCTCCGCACCGAAGAATGATCTACACCGAGGGTCGGTAACAAAGAGCATAATTGTACTTTTTACTGCACTATTACTGTACAAATTTTTGTAATAACTTGCGCAATTATAGAATTGCCCCAGTAAACGGTCAAAGACCATGGGCCTTGGAGTAGGAGCCGACCGCGACTCCAAACCAAGTAAAAAACCTTGTGTTCGCATTTGTTGTTTTTATTTTCCGCTGCGTAATTTCTCTCAAACTAATCTGAAACGATTTTACGATATTCATCCCCCCTTTATCGTATTTTCTCGATCCAACAGAAACCTCACCACAATCTTTGGACACTACCTGAGCACATCAAGCTACTAACCCACTCTATCCAAGCAAGTTTCACCAAGAGTTCTCAGCCAAACCTGAGCCCCTTTAAATAGGTCTCAAAGCTGAAACTTATGCTACTAGTCGACTGCTCCCAGGGTAGTCGACTGCCCCCACTCAAATTCGACCGTTGCAAGCCAACGTTCGAATTTCTTTAGCTACTACCAGTCAACTGCCCCCACAACAGTCGACTGATCTTTTTGTGGGGTTTACCAGTCGACTGCCAAAACACTAGTTGACTGTCCTACCTAGATTTCCTTCCCGAGTACAATTCCCTCAGCACTCAGCCCCTAGGATTTCCCCAAGTACATTCCCTCAGCACTCGTACCCTCACGACTAAGCTGACCCTTCACCATCAGCCTCGACTGTTGCCTTCGCGCCATCTTCATCTTTGGCTCCCATCCCTCGGATGCACACAAGCCTCTACCTTGCCTCCATGCCATCCTTCATGCATGCCTCAAAGTCCGCGCCCCTCGGCTCATCGTCCCTGCTATACCATGGTCTCTCAGGTGCGCACACAAGCCTCCAGCTGGCCTCCATGCCACTCTTCACCGTACTGAAGCCGTCCAGCTAAGTCAATATGTGTAACCTACAATCCTGCACACTCACATACACATATCAAATACACAAAGGTAAACCTAACTTAAACCCTTTGCCAAAACATCAAAATGTTGAGGCAATCTGTGGTTCGGAGTGACCAGGTGTTTTGATGTTTGGGAAAAGGGTTTAAGTTAGGTTTACCCTTGTATTCTTATATGTGTATGTTGAGTGTGCAGGTTGTACAGGTTACACATATGGACTTGACTGGACGGCCTCGGTACGGTGAAGGGTGGCATGGAGACAAGCTGGAGGCTTGTGTGCACCCGAGGGACCTTGGAGAGCAGGGATGATGAGCTGATGGGCACGGACTTCGAGGCATGCACGAAGGATGACATGGAGGCAAGTTGGAGGCTTGCGTGCATTCAAGGGACGGGAGCCGAAGATGAAGGGGCGCAAAGGCAATAGTCAAGGCTCCGGAAGAGGAGTCAGTTGGGTCGTAAGGGTACGAGTGATGTGTGATTATACTCGGGAAATCCTAGGGGTTGAGTGCGGAGTGGAATGTACTCAGGAAGGGTAACCTTAGGTGGGTGAGTAGACCAGTCGACTGTCTTGGTGGCAGTCGACTGATGAAACTCACAGAAGGGTTCTGGCCGGGGACCAGTCGACTGCTCTGGGAGCAGTCGACTGGTAGGTGGCTGGTGAGTTGGCTAAGAATTCGAACGTTGGGATGCAACGGTCGAATTTCAGTGGCACCAGTCGACTGCCCTAGGGGCAGTCGACTGGTGGCGAGGGTTTCAGCCTGAGTCCTATTTAAAGAGGACTTCGTGGTGGCTGAGATTCTTGACGAATCTTGTCTTGGTTAAAGGCAAGATAGTAGTCTTTGTGCTCAGGTCGTGTCAAAATGATTGTGGCGAGATTTCTCCACCCACAAGGAGCGACAGATCTAGCCGGAGGTTATCCGGGGGTTGATCCATCGACGGATTCTTGGATTAGTCACCCGCTCGGGGTGGATACCAAGTAAATCAGGTTGTTAGCATTGTTCTTCATTGTTAGTTTTGTTTTATTATATATTCCGATGTGCAACTAACCGTGTAGGAAGAAAGGGGTTCGAAAAATTACTATTCACCCCACCTCTAGCAAACACAATCGATCTATCAGTTGGTATCAGAGCGAAGGACCGCTCTTGATCGGACTAACCGCGAAGGGAGCACACGCTAGAGGGAAGAAATGATGGACGATAAATTTGGGGACGACATCTATATTCCGCCGGCCTACGACCATGAAGATTTTGGGTATTGGAAGTCATGGATGGAGACGTGGTTCGGAATGGAGTGGGACATTCGGATTGCGCTTGAAGAGCCCTTCGAGATACCAAAGAATAAGCACGGGAAGAGGCTTAGACCTAGATATTGGAATCAAGAATAAGAAAATCAATTCAAGGCGAATAAAAAGGTAATTGACATATTGCTTAATACTTTGCCTACTAATGTTTTGAATGGTGTAGGAGCATACAAAAATGCACATGAATTGTGGATCAAAGTAAAAGAATTGCATAAAAACCCTACACGAGGTCAAGTAGTGGAAGAATCCGAGGAAGTGAACTCGATAGCCCAAGAGGAGGAAGAATTATGTGAAATATCTTCAACCTCCTCAAGAGAAGAAGAGGAAGCATCAATCTCAAGAACTGAGGGGGAGGAGAGACCCTCAACTATACTGGATCAAGAGGAGGCATCCACATCATCAAAAGTTAAAGAAGAAGTTCCAACCTCCACCAAAGCCAAAACAAAAGAACATATCACATGCTTTAGTTGCAACGAAAAGGGGCACTATAAGGATAAGTGCCCAAAAGGTAAAAAGGAGGTAAAATCTAAACTCATTTCAAATTCTTTTAAGTCTAACGTGGGTTGTAGGAATGAGGAGGCCCAAGCTAAAAAGAAGAAGATCCGATGTTTTATGTGTGGTGAGATAGGGCACTACCACACTAAGTGCCGAAGGAGTAAAGAATTCAAGAAAATGGAGCACTTGAGGAGATGGGAGAAAAAAGAAAGGAGGAAGCAAAGATCACAACAAGGAGGAACTACAAGGGTAAGGGAGGTAATTCCTAACCCTAGGGTAAAATGTAATTCAATTTCAAGTTCTTCTTTGCATTTTAAGAATCATTTTAATTACCCATCCATGCATGATAGAAACCATGAAAACTGCTTACTACTGCACAACTTTGGATTTAGATATAATGATAGGATTAGGGTTAACAAGGTAGATCAAAACCCTAGGAAGAACATTCATCATGAAAAATTTAAGACCTTTAGGCCTAAGGATCAAGGCAAAAATCCCAAGAAGGGGAGGAATGTGCCTAGAAAGGAGGGTAGGCCTAGGAATGTCCAAAGTGGACATGTGGATTTTAGGTTTAGAAACCTAGAAAGGAAAAATCAAGCTTTAAGAGAAAAGCTTGATAGGTTAGAGAAAATCCTAGAGAGATTCACTATTGGATCTAAGGGTTTAGATATGATGTTGGGTGTCCTAAACCACACCAATGATAGATCGGGTCTAGGATATCGATCTAAGGTCTCCCATGCCAAGGGAAAGAGATATGTTAGGATATTATGGCAAGAAGGGGGAGTCCAAAAATGGCAAGGGGATGCCATTTAAAGGGAAAAAGAAGGACTTAACCAAAGACAAGGTGTCTAAGGTTAAAAGTCTCAAGTTTGTAGGCCAAGAGGTGCCGGTGGAACACCGATGTGGCCAAGTGATGGTTGAGTCAACTAGGGAGGTGGCTAGGGCTAAGAGCTCAAGGGGGAGCTCTAGGAGCCTTTGGGATATATGACGAATGGATCTTTGGAGGGTTCCTCCTAGAGGTCTAGATGGACCATGGAGTGTGCCAAAGGAATTGGAGACAGACTTGAGTCTCAATTCTTGGGTTTTGGCATGGTGTTTTTGAGTTTCATGCATGGAAATATGACATTGGAGTCATATTGCATGAAAATTAATTTTTGGTGTGTAATTGCCATGTAAATCAATGCTAGGGACGCATTGTGGGTCGGCATGGGCAAAGACATCAAGAGAAAACCAAAACTAGGACTTTAGGGCAAGGTTTGATTGAAGTTTTTAGCTAGTTTTGGATTTTGTGTCAAACTTAGAAATGGTGATAGATACAAGTAGGTATGGGTACCACAAATGTCTCCACAAAATTTAGAAAATTTTGGAGGTTTTTGGAATTTCTGGCGCATTTCTGAATTTCGTCAGAAAGGCTGAAATTCTGATTTTCAGAGTATCAGTCGACTGCCCTGGGGTTGATTTTTGTATCAGCAGCTGGGTATGTGTCCAAATGATGCAAAACAAGTGTATGGGTGGCTAGTACACATTGTTTATGGTCATTGGGGATTAAAAGAACCGATAATTAGGATATTGTTGGGTTCTTTTTGATGTTAGGCAAAGGGGGAGAAGTGTTGGGTTTAAGTTGGGAAACCAAACACACCTTTGCTAGAAACCCTAGGTTTAGGGGGAGCTAAGATAAATGGGAGCATGATTTCTCTATCCTTGGCGTAAGGGGAACCTTGGAGATGTTCTTAAAAAGCCTTTGTAAGTCCAATGTAGGGGGAGCTTGGGAGAAGCTTTAAGAAGCCCATTCTAGTGAAAAGTCCTAACTTGGAGGGTTAGGTGTGGAAAAGTCTTAGCTTGGAGGGCTAGGTGTGGAAAAGTCCTAGCTTGGAGGGCTAAGTGTGGAAAATTCCTAACTTGGAGGGTTAGGTGTGGGATGCCTTGGGATAGGATCCATTTTTGCATTGCATATGCATTGTTTTTGCTATTGACTACTATTTTGCTTTCCCTAACTTAAACGTATTGCCAAACATCAAAAAGGGGATATTGTTGAGGCAATCTGTGGTCCAGAGTGACCAGGTGTTTTGATGTTTGGGCAAAGGGTTTAAGTTAGGTTTACCCTTGTATTCTTATATGTGTATGTTGAGTGTGCAGGTTGTATAGGTTACACATATGGACTTGACTGGACGGCCTCGGTACGGTGAAGGGTGGCATGGAGACAAGCTGGAGGCTTATGTGCACCCGAGGGACCTTGGAGAGCAAGGACGATGAGCTGATGGGAACGGACTTCGAGGCATGCGTGAAGGATGGCATGGAGGCAAGCTGGAGGCTTGCATGCATTCGAGGGACGGGAGCCGAAGATGAAGAGGGAGCGAATTCAATAGTCGAGGCTACGGAAGAGGAGTCAGTTGGGTCGTGAGGGTACGAGTGCTGTGTGATTGTACTCGAGAAATCCTAGGGGTTGAGTGCGGAGTGGAATGTACTCAGGAAGGGTAACCTTAGGTGGGTGAGTAGACCAGTCGACTGGCTTGGTGGCAGTCGACTGATGAAACTCACAGAAGGGTTCTGGCCGGGGACCAGTCGACTGCTCCTAGAGTAGTCGACTGGTAGGTGGCTGAGAATTCGAACGTTGGGATGCAACGGTCGAATTTCAGTGGCACCAGTCGACTGCCCTAGGGGCAGTCGACTGGTGGCGAGGGTTTCAGCCTGAGTCCTATTTAAAGAGGACTTCGTGGTGGCTGAGATTCTTGACGAATCTTGTCTTGGTTAAAGGCAAGATAGTAGTCTTTGTGCTCAGATCCTGTCAAGGTGATTGTGGCGAGGTTTCTCCACCCACAAGGAGCGACAGATCTAGCCGGAGGTTATCCGGGGGTTGATCCACCGACGGATTCTTGGATTAGTCACCCGTCCGGGGTGGATACCAAGTAAATCAGATTGCTAGCATTGTTCTTCATTGTTAGTTTTGTTTTATTATATATTCCGCTGTGCAACTAACCATGTAGGAAGAAAGGGGTTCGAAAAATTACTATTCACCCCCTTTAGCAAACACAATCGATCTATCACAAAACACATGGTCACTTCGGACCATAGATTGCCCCAACATTAACGAGTCGATATTCACCCCCCCTCTATCGACGGCACCGGTCCCCACAAGTGGTATCAGAACTTGGTCGCTCTTCACCGGACTAACAGTCGACGGAGCAAAGACGCCAGGAATTGAGGGGGAGTCTAGGGGTGAATCAGGTATTTTTCTTTAATTATGGTAAATTTTAAATTTCATATTACATGTTTCAAGTGCAGGGAGAGAGGACACTAAAAAAACCAGTGTCCTACTCGTAAGACTCGATCTTCACCACCGGCAACAAAGGAGGTATCAGCGACAGGAGTCCGAAGGGACAAGAGTCACATCAAGTGCTTCAAATGTCAAAAGTACGGATACTACAAAAATCAGTGTCTGTCCAAGGTACGAAAAGTTTATATTTGCAAAAATTTTCAAATTCTTGCATAGTCGTATAGTAATGTTGATAATTAATATAAGTTAGATAATTTTTCTAAAAAATTAGACTTTTTGCATAGTCAAATTAATATATTGCATAACAAATTACCAAATGTAGATAATATTAAAATATCAGAAATTAATTCTTTAATCTTTAATATCAATCCAACAATTTCTAGAATTAATTCTAATATTTTATCAAATAATGTTAAGGATAATAATACTTCTCACAATATTATTGATAATGATAAAATTAACATTAATCCTTTAACTTCGAATATTACTGAGGATATTAAAGATAATTCTGAGAATGTTAAAGATGATTTTGAGGATATCAACGATGATTTTGAGGATGCCAAAGATAATTCTAACGATATCGAAAATAAAACCTCTTTAGATAATAATTTAATTATTAATTTCTTGGATAATCTTGAAGATAATTATAAAACACTAACTAGTAGCCCTGAAAACTATTCTACTTACTATGAAGATGTAGAAGGATATGACTTAGATGATGAGGATGAGGAGGAAGATGAATTTTTTAGAATCAAGGCTACAGTTAATAAAATTTACAAAAATTCAAACAAAGAAGAAGTGTTAGATAAATTTGAAAAATTAAATGAAGATGAAATAGTAGGTAAGTCAGAAATTTTTGAATTAATGAAAATGATGCAATTAAACCCACAACTATTAACTAACCTAGAAATTTTGAAACTAAAATCAAGTTAAATCTTAACAACCTTAATTTAATCCTTAATTCTTTTAACCTTAATTAATTTTTTTCCCTTACTTTAATCTTTAATTATTTTAACCTTAATTAAATTTTTTTAATCCTTACCTTAATTTAATCCTTAATTATTTTAACCTTAATTAATTTTTTTTTAATCCTTACCTTAATTTAATCCTTAATTATATTAACCTTAATTAAATTTTTTTTAATCTTTACCTTAATTTAATCCTTAATTATTTTAACCTTAATTAATTTTTTTAATCCTTACCTTAATTTAATCCTTAATTATTTTAACCTTAATTAAATTTTTTAATCCTTACCTTAATTTAATTGTTAACTAGTATAATACCCGTGCGATGCACGAGAATCTTACATAATTCAAATAACATGTTTAGTGATATTTCATCATGGATACATGTCATTATAAGAATTGTATTATTTTTTATAATATAATATATTAATGGTGATCATAAGTTTTATATGGGTGGTAGATGTGGATGCGATTTAAAGTTTAATTTGCTTTGATAGGGGGTGTCAGGCCTGCGAAACATGAAAACCCTAGTAGCAAGCTACTGTGATGGGTCATCCCCCATATAAAAATTAATTGAATATTAAAGTGGACTAATGACCCCCATATCATATATTAAACTGATAAGAACAGATACTACACTTGATCTTAGCCAAAAGGCCGAGAAAGGTATGAGTTACTTTATCGTTCTTTGTTCATTTTTATAATTGCTCTGTGTGTAATTCGTCTTGGTAACTTTAGATGTGGGACTATCATTTTTATACACTTTAATTTGAAATTATATTTTTTGAATTTGATAAATTATTTTTTAAAATTTTAATTTTAGACCAAGAGCTGAATTTTTCTTTTTAGGATTTATAATTATATATTTTCTTTTGAATTTATATTTTTAATTATAAATGTTTTATTTAGAAAATTTATATTCGGTTTAGGCGGGAATCCTAAGCTCCCTGTGAATGCCACGTCTGCATGCAAAACTGTGTTTTATAGATATTAATAGATAAATTATTTTAACCTTAATTAATTTTTTTTAATCCTTACCTTAATTTAATCCTTAATTATTTTAACCTTAATTAAATTTTTTCCCTTACCTTAATTTAATCCTTAATTATTTCAACTCTAATTAATCCTTAAATAAATTTTTTTTTATCTCTAATTAAATCTTAACAACTTAAATTCAATTAAAACTTAAATTCAAAATTAAAACTTAATAACTTAAACTCAAATTAAATAAAATCTTACCTAACTGCAACAATCAATTTAATAAAATTAAATATGTCAAAGTGGGTTGGCATATTCGCGGGTTCACACGATGTGTATCAAATCGAGAATTTGATACATTATTAGAAACTTAATTAAAAATGTCTTGACTTGATTGAATCATGCATAAATGTCATGCTCATGCATTTGCTAATTTTTTAAAATATATATCATGACATTTATGTTTAAATTTCTGCATGATTTAGAATGGTTAGTTAAGGACAAAAGACTTACTTGAAACTTGAACAACATAATATTAGGTAGAGGTGAGATGATAGTACGTTAGGGAAGCCCTTCTAATAAGGTCAAGTAGGGTAAGGCGTACCTTACTTGATCTGTTTAGTCTGGTGGAACTAGCCGAAGCTACCAATCTAAAACCTAAGCTAGTTAGTGTTGGTGCCGGAAGCACTAAAGTCAAACCATTGTTTTGATAATGGCAAAGGGTTCATGAGTTAAGATTTGGTTGTGATCTAATAAGCTGATTAAGTGTGCAGGAAAGTCCTAGGTACACTAGGCACTAAGACCTGGTGATTGAAGCTGGCCACTAAGACCTGGTCGAGGACTGGGCACCGAAGACTTGGTGAGTGAGGTTGGGCACTAAGACCTAGTCGAGGACTGGGCACCGAAGACCTGGTGAGTGAAGCTGGGCAAAAGTCCAACCGGAGGAGCCGGTTGGCAAAAAGGTAAATTCTCCCGAGAGGAGTAGGTGAGGACGTGTTCCCCGTAGAGGGAACATTAGGCGTCGGTTCGACCTAGGGTTCTATTTGGGGAAACCCAAAGTCAGAACCAAGACAGCTTAGGTTGTAAATAATGTCTATCATATTTGCTTCTTGTGTTTTGGAACTAACCCTGATTGCAGGAAACGAACGGACGGTGATTCTGCAGCTCAGGCGCCTCATTGGAAGGAGGCGCCTCACTGGGCTAGGCGCCTGTAAGGATACAGGCGCCCCAGGACAAAGCCAAACTGAGACATTCGAAGCAAACTGCCACGAAAGCCTTTGGACCAAGTCAAGCTAGGCGCATGTGTCCATACAGGCGCCCCAGACAGCTCAGGCGCCCCAATGAAGGGGATAAGCGCTGACCGAGCATGGGGATTGGAGTTCGCGTAGGAGAGGCCACGTGTAGGCGTCCCCTTCAACACAGGTACCCAGGTGTTGGGTTTTTTGGGCCGCGAAAATCGCCTTTTCGCGTCGCGGAAACCCCGAGAACCCAAAGCCATGGATCTCGTGCGAAGAAAAAAATTCCGAAACAAAAATCACGTATTCATTTCATGCTCAAAACTCGATCTACTCCTAGATCTAAAGAGGGATAAACCATTTTTACCTTTGGTGCGTGCCCCGCTTAATCCCGCTCGCTCCTTTTGGATGTCGGATCTCTAGGACGTCAAGTGCCGTCCCTCTAGAAGTATCCGCGCGAACAAAGTGGATGGAGGAAACCCTTTAGGTGTGCTAGCACCTTTCAAGGGTTCGGCCAAGAGGAGAAGAAGAAGAAGAGCACCAACACTTGGAGGAGGAAGAAGAGTAGACACACCATGAGAAAAATGGAACCAAAACTTGGTTTTGTTCTCTCATTGTGGCCGGCCACATAATGGCCATTAATGGCCATTAAGTGGCCTGCCATAACCCCCTTTCAATTTGAATTCAAATTCAAATGGGGGGTTACAACCTTTGGAGATGATGTGGAGCATCATCATTGGTCAAATACCAAGCCAAGTCATCACTTGGTCAAGTCAAGGTGAGGTGACCTTTTGGTCAAGTCAAACTTGACCATTAATCTTCCTTGATGAGGTGACATCCACACTTAATGCTCTTGATGATGTGGAGCATCATCAATGGTTGGCTCCATGCCAATTCATCATCATGATGTGGCATTAAGTCAAATCTAACTTGAGGTGGATTTGGGTCAAGTCAAACTTGCCTTTTATGGACTTTCCATATTTAGTCAAGTCAAACTTGACTCCATTTCTTCTCCCATGTCAAGTCTAAGTTGAAGTGGAACCAAGTCAAGTCAAACTTGATTTGGATTTGGGTCAAGTCAAACTTGCCTTTTATGGACTTTCCATATTTAGTCAAGTCAAACTTGACTCCATTTCTTCTCCCATGTCAAGTCTAACTTGAAGTGGAACCAAGTCAAGTCAAACTTGATTTGGATTTGGGTCAAGTCAAACTTGCCTTTTATGGACTTTCCATATTTAGCTAAGTCAAACTTGACTTCATTTTTTCTCCATCTATTTGTTCTTTGTGTGTGACCCTATAGGTTCTTGTAACGTTGGCAATGCTTCTAACCTCTTAGAAACATAAGCAATGAGCGGTATCTAGCAACACATCATCGCTACCCAAGTTACAAGAATGTTGAGATCCAACATCACCAATGTGACTACTAATTATGACTTTCATAATATGTGACAATGTCCTTCTATCGTCGATATCTAGATTGATCTTCTATGAAGCATAGACCGTGTCATCCTCCAATCAATCTATGTGTCTTGAACTCCAAGTAGACTCACTATAATCAAATAAGCTCAATATCTCATATTGCCTTATTTGGGCATGACCATGCACTTAGTGATCTCACTCTATCAAGACTATGATATCTCTCCCGTCATATAGGAGGGATAGATCCCATCTACATCACTCACATCCCTCCGCATAATTTGTTACATACCCAGTAATCGCCTTTATAGTCCACCCAGTTACGGGTGATGTTTGACGAAACCAAAGTACATAACTCCTTATGTAGGGAACTATGGTGACTTCAGGTCTAAGGACTAATAGTCATACTAATAGTCACATGAGAAAGTATATGACACTCATATAACGATCCATGATACTTTCTCATGGTGGGCCATTCAGTATACATTCTCCAATGCATACTCATGTGTCAACTTGATATCTCATATCCATGACTTGTGAGATCAAGTCATCGTGTTAACCTACATGCTAGTCTCTATGCATGAACATTGTCCCTGAATGTTAATACTTGACTAGGAATAATTAAGAGTAGTGTTCTCTATATCATCTCACTATCGATTCAACCAATCGATTGATATAGATATGAACCTACTACCAAGGACGTTATTACACTTAGTTATTTGGCACCAATACAAGTAAGTATAATAACCATTATCAAATGCCTTTATATATATATATGAAATATGATACAATGAGTCCGTACAACAACCATCACATGATTGACTCTAGGGCTCTCACTAACACCAGGAGTCGCCTATAAAAGGGGGTTCACCCCCAAGGCTTCGACACAACTTGCAAACATTGCTCTCAACACTTTCGTTCAAGCGCTACACTCTGACAAGCTCCGACCTCGCGGTTCAAGCGCCGACGATGACCCGCTGCTCCGAACTTCTATCCACCTCGAGCGTTGATAACATTTAAATTACGAAAAGTGTTGTACTTTTAATTTAAATTCTATATCTGTACTCAAACCTGTAAAAGATCTTTACGAATATAGAATTGTCCAATGTAAATGGTCAAGGACCATGGGCCTTGGAGTAGGAGCCGACCGTGACTCCGAATCAAGTAAAAAGAACTTGTGTTAGCGATTGTTTTCTTGTTTTCCGCTGCGTAATCGCTCTACTTATCTGAAAAATTTTAAGATCGATATTCACCCCCCCCTCTATCGATTTACTTCGATTCAACAAGTGGTATCAGAGCAGGTGGCTCAAACTTGGTGCAACCACCAGTTTGAAAGTTTTTTCAGATTTATGGATTTTTAATTTTTTTCGAATCCTTCTCGTTAATTGAGGTTGGTGCAACACCACTCGATTTTTTTTTGTTATTTTTCCTTCCCGCACTACTAATCCAAGACTTAGTCTTGGAATAAGTTTTTTTTGTTAATTTTTTTTTAGAAAATCTTAATGGCCATGCAAGAGGGGTACAACACAGTCAGACCTCCTCTTTTCAGTGGAGAAGACTTCTCCTACTGGAAAAGCAGGATGGAAGTCCACCTAAAAACTCAGGTAGACATGTAGATAATCATCCAGTCTGGGCTGGAGATTCCCAAATATGCACAAGGAGTGTTGGATCGATAGAATACAATAGAGGGGGGGGGGAATATCGTAAAACCGTTTCGGATTAGATTGAGAGAAATTACGTAGCGAAAATAAAGAAAAACAAACGCGAACACAAGATTTTTTACTTGGTTCGGAGTCGCGGTCGGCTCCTACTCCAAGGCCCACAGTCTTTGACCGTTTACTGTGGGCAATACTATAATCACGCAAGTTATTACAAGAAGTTGTACAGTAATAGTACAGTAAAAACAAAAATCTAACTCTTCGTTACCGATGCCCGGTGTGGATCGTTCTTCGGTGCGTAGGGTTGTCGTCAGCGCTAGAACCTCGAGATCAGAAGTTTCCTGAGCAGAGCGCTTGAGCGAAGAGTATTGAGGCGTTGGAAAACTGTGTTCTGAAGCCTTGGGGGTCGAGCCCCTTTTATAGTGCACCTGGAGGCGCCCGGGACGCTGGGGGCGCCCTCCACGTGTCTCTCGATCCGCAAACCTTTATCCGGAACTCGGTCAGCCCTTATCCCTCCAGGATCGGGCTCGAGATTTGACGGGGGCGCCCGGGACACAGGGGGCCCCCTGCTTGACATGTTCAACAGGCTTCTCGGCTGGATAAGCTTCTATCGCTTCGTTGGCTTGGACCCAGGGCGCCCGAGGCATCCGGGGCGCCTGAGAGCATGGGGGCACCCGGGAGCTTGGGGGCGTCTGGCCCAGTGAGCTTCCGAAGCGTTTTCTTCCTCAACTCTTTTTTGGCTTTGACCTGGGGCGCCCGGGACCTCCCGGGCGCCTAACCCAGATGCTACCCCTCTCCTTTGGAGCGTTCTGAGCTGTAAAAACTCGTTCCTTCGGTCCTGCATCCAGGGTTAGTACCAAACATGATAAAGCAAGACTGTTAGTGAATTTTACACCCGTAGCTGTCTTGGTTCTGACTTTGGGTCTCCAAAATGGAACCCTAGGTCGAACCGACGCCTACTGTTCCCTCGACGGGGAACGCGTCCTCACCTACTCCTCTCAGGAGAATTTACCTGTTGCCAACCGGCTCCTCCGGTTGGACTTTTGCCAGGTCTTCGGTACCAAGCAGTCCTTCGCCTGGTACCTAGCAGTCCTTCACTAGGTCTTCGACTCCTAGCAGCTCGTCGCTAGGTGCCCAGCAGCCCTACGCCAAGTCTTAGGGTTTCGATGCCTAGCAGTCCTTCGCTAGGACTTCAATCTGCACACTCAAGTAGCATGTTAGATAAACATAACATCTTAACTTTTGAACCCTTTGCCATTATTAAAACCCAGGTTCGACTTGGGTGCTGTCTGCACCAACAATCTCCCCCTTTTTGATTTATGACAACCCGATTCAAAAAGTTAAGTTAATCAAAACAGGTGAAATACCAGTTTAGTTTCCTCCCCCTTGGAAGGAATCTCCCCCTAGGTTTTTCAAAGGTTCGTGGGGTTTGAAAAATTTCTAAGTCTAAAGATGGATTTAATTTTTCAACACTTAGAATATTTTTCAAAAGTAGTTTTTAGAAAATATTTTCCAAAAAGAATTTTGGTTGGGCACTTGGAAAATTTATACTTGGAAAAAATTTTCAAGTCAATAATTTAGTAGAAAATTTTCTAAACATCTTCTAAAGTTTTTACTACTAAAGGAATTTTTGAGTTAAAAAAAATTTCAATCTCTTTAGTACTTTAGAAAGTTTATACTTAGAAACTTTTCTATTTGAAAAGTTTGAAAATAAGTACTTAGAGATAACAAACATCTTAGGTCAAGTACTTAGACACAATTTTGAAAATGGTTTAAGTCAAGTACTTGACAACTTTTTGAAAGCAGTTTAAGTCAAGTACTTGGAAATTTTTGAAACCAATTTAAGTCAAGTACTTGGTAGTTTTTGAAAAAAAAATTTGAAAGCAACTTAGATTAAGTACTTAGAAACAGTTTTGAAAAAGATGGTTTTGAAGGCAACTTAGATTAAGTACTTTTTGAAGAAAGGATAAAGTTTTGAAATTTTGAATTTTGAAAAAAAATTAATTTTCAAATCTTCTCTCCTTTTCACTCTCTCCCCCTTTGCCATATATAAAAAAAACGATGCAATATAAAAAAATTGCATAAGAATATAGCAAAAGAATAATGTGCTGTACTGAACCAATTCGAGATATAAACTGAGCCAAATCAATTTGAATTATCTATGTCGGGACCTGTCTAACCCAATTAGCTATTTACTAACTATTATAGACAGTAGTTTTCGCTAGGGTTAGTCAAGTTAAGTGTTCTGTTCAAGTTAGATTTTCTAAGCTTGACACTTAACCTGATTACTGTTTAATTTGTATTTAGTGCCCCAATTACTGCAGATGCACTGACTTAAAGCATCTTGAATTAAGACAAAGACCTAAGCATCTCAACCCATTCTAGGTTATCAGTCAAAAGTACCCTAAGGTGCTTGTGAGATGCTGGCTTCTAGATCTATAGGTGCATGCATTTCTAGGGTTAGAGCCTAGGCTAAGTTTATTTTCGAAAAAGCCCTAGTTTTGAAGGGGGTAGTTTTTCCAAAAAAAAACTAAGTCGAAAAATTGTTTTTGAAAGTGCCAAAACGATTTTTCAAACTAAGTAAAACTAATTTTAAAAGCAAGTAAAGTAGTTAAAAAAATAGAAATAGAGTAAACCTATTCTACTAAACATAATCACTGATAAAGATCAGTTAATCAAGAAAAGCAAATAGTCAACTCCATAAGTCAGCTGGTAAAAGAGAGAACCACCACAGTTATACCACAGTCAAATATAAGTCAACCCTACTGAGTAGGGGCAGTCAAACAGTCAATCGTACAATGCCAATCTAAACTAGGAGGAGGGATCGGGACGATCAGATGAGCCTGGCTGCCAGGATCGAAATAATGCCATCATCTCATCGTAGCGTGCGTCGCTCGTCTCTCGATCGGCTCTGCGGGCATCCATATACTCGGCGTGATTAGCTTCTACTTCCTCCCTCAGACTGTGTATCTCGGTCTGAAGTAGAGCTAGCGTCTCGGCAGTCATCGGAGGTGGGGGCTCGTCCATCTGCTGTCGTATCTCGGTCGCCAAATCTCCGATATCGACCTCAACCTCCTCATCAGAGTCGATCTGGGGTCCGGCCTGCTGACGTCTCCACGATAAAACCTTGGTACCCGAGACCTCTATACCAGCTAGGGAAAAGTTCCTAAAACCTATCTCATCAAATTCAGTCACCGCGGTCATCTCTCCATCGGTAATGTTACGACCGTGATGATGAAGAATGGAGGTGATGATGTGGCAGTAAGGGGTGGGTACCCGCCCCTGAATGGTAACACTGGACATATATAAAATCGTGTGGAACATGTGGAGTCCAATGTCGATATCAAGATGATGAATCAATGCGTATAGAAGGAAGGTATGAAATGGTCGCATGGTCGCGACATCCCTAGTGGATAACGGTAGAATGCAGTGGACTAGAACTCTATAAAGAGCGTAGTCCTGGACCTGAAGGTCAACAGACTGAAATCGTCTGGCCAAAGGGTTTCTAGCGTCCCTATAGAAGTAGGAGTATAGAGTGTCTAGGTCGATGTGAGAGTAAGGAGCATCAAAAGGAGGATCTCGAGGAGGATAGCAGCAAAAGGTGAACCGAGAGAGTCGTAGTCCAAGAAATCGGTTGAGCAATGAAGGTGTGATTGTCAAGGGCATCCCTTGAACGGTGGTGACAAACATAAGATCATTTTGTTTAACTATGTTGTTATAAAATTCTGCACATAGGGTTGTGTTGATGGGATGGGTGCAGAATACAAGGTTGTCTAGTTGATAAAAATTAATAACATTCATGGCCAATGGACATGATTGAGTGAAAAAGTGTCTATTTAGGTAACTAGTTTTGATGGGTTTATATATTGTCCTGGCAAACTTATTGCAAAGTTCTAAGGTTGGGAACCTAGGATCGGGGCTTGGTTCGGTATCGGGGTTTGATTGGTTTGCTCGGTGTTTTCTAAGATAAGCATCATGCGTTTAAAAGAAAGGAATTAAGAAAAATAATTTTAAATGAGTAAGAAAAATCATACCGAGTAGCCGTTCGGGGAGGCATGGTCGAGGTTTGAGGGAGCAAGAGAGTCACTCGGGGGGGGGGGTGTTAGGTTGCCTTGGAAGGAGAAGAGTTGGAGAAGAGAGGTGTTTTGGGTGTGGCAAAATGAGGAGGTTCGGGTGGCTTATATAGGCGTTTTATCTCGGGCACCCGGGTCAGCTGGTCACTGCTTTTAGCAGTGACCAGTTGCTGGATGGGGGCGCCCGTGATGGCCCGGGCGCCCTGGTCAGAAAGGATGGTAGGTTTGCTGCCTTTTGACTGGTCCTGGGGGCGCCCTCGTTACAGAGACATGGCAGTTTTTCTGCCTTGATCGAAGTGAAAACGTTGGAGGGGGGCATCCGAGGAGTCACGGGCGCTTGGACTATGTATGAGTTGACAATTTTGATGACTAGTTTGACCATTTGACCATGATTTGACTACTTTGACCAACTTTGACTAGTATTAACCGGATTAATTAGGTCAACTCCGTTCTAAACTACAGGATTTAATGTTTGTGCTAAACAATAATACAGGAATCAAATGAATTTTGGTTAAGTTAAATTCTACCATCTCACCCATTCTAGAGTTGTCAATCACGTTAGCCTTAAGGGTTTTTGTGAGACATGTTTTGATTAGATAGTATTATTTTAAAAAATTATGATTTATTTTGAAAAACTTAAATTAATTTTGAAAATAGTTGATTTTGAGTTTATTTTAAAAAGATGTTTGAATCTACAATTAATTGAAAATTTGTGTTAGATTTGAATTTGACAAAGAATAATTTGAATTTGAATTTCAAAAATTGGCTTCCAGGTCTTGGCGAGGCACTAGGCCTTCTTTGGCCGTAGCCTTATTGGATCATCAACCATTTCCTTGACAAAGCCTTTCAATGAAATTTCATTTTCAAAATTATTTCTTGAAAAATTCTGGTCTAACTAGTTTGGGTCTTGGATCGGTAGCTTCGGCTAGTTTCACCAGTCTAAAGAGACCAAGTAGAGTATACTTGACCTTATTAGAAGTGGCTTCCCTAACGTACTATCATCTCACCGCCACCCAATACTAGGTTGTTCAAGTTTCAGTTAATTGGGTCAGTCCTTAAACTAACCAGTCCTAAGTCTAAGCATGGTAAATTACAAAAATTAAATAGACAAGCAATCATGCAAATTAACACAAGAATAGAAATTTATCTAACTATGAATATTATTTTTAATTTGGCTCCCCCTGGACTAAAGCCACGATAATGGTTCAGCAAGATGTGAATCTTGTCCTTGGGGATCCAATACTGATTTGATCCAGTTTGTTTGCTCTGGCACAGTTTGGGTACCCATGCCTGAACTTTAGGTCTGGACTGGTTCAGTACAGCATAGTATGATCTTTGTCTAGACTTGGTTCTGTAGCCTAACCCGGATCGATTTAGAACTGACTTATGTTTTTCAAGGATCATGTCAAGACCCTTGGAACCAGAAGTGAATCGTTCTAAGGCTGTTCTAAAGTCCTTGACTTGAGTTTTCAAAGAGGAGTTCTCTTTCTCAAGTTTTTCAACTTGAGTAGAGGTTCCTTCTTGAACCTTCTCTGATACCACTTGTTGGATCGATAGAATATGATAGAGGGGGGGGGTGAATATCGTAAAACCGTTTCGGATTAGATTGAGAGAAATTACGCAGCGGAAATAAAGAAAAACAAACGCGAACATAAGATTTTTTACTTGGTTCGGAGTCGCGGTCGGCTCCTACTCCAAGGCCCACGGTCCTTGACCGTTTACTGCGGGCAATACTATAATCGCGCAAGTTATTACAAGAAGTTGTACAGTAATAGTGCAGTAAAAACAAAAATCTAACTCTTCGTTACCGATGTCCGGTGTGGATCGTTCTTCGGTGCGTAGGGTCGTCGTCGGCGCTAGAACCTCGAGATCAGAAGTTTCCGGAGCAGGGCGCTTGAGCGAAAACTATTGAGGCGTTGGAAAACTGTGTTCTGAAGCCTTGGGGGTCGAGTCCCTTTTATAGTGCACCTGGGGGCGCCCGGGACGCTGGGGGCGCCCTCCACGTGTCTCTCGATCCGCAAACCTTTATCCGGAACTCGGTCAGCCCTTATCCCTCCAGGATTGGGCTCGAGGTTTGACGGGGGCGCCCTGGACACAGACTTGTTCAACAGGCTTCTCGGCTGGATAAGCTTCTATCGCTTTGTTGGCTTGGACCCAGGGCGCCCGAGGCATCCGAGGCGCCCGGGAGCGTGGGGGCGCCGTTTTCTTGTTCAACTCTTATTTGGCTTTGACCTGGGGCGCCCAGGACCTCCCGGGCGCCTAACCCAGCTGCTACCCCTCTCCTTTGGAGCGTTCTGAGCTGCAGAAACTCGTTCCTTCGGTCCTGCATCCAGGGTTAGTACCAAACATGATAAAACAAGATTGTTAGTGAATTTTACAGCCGTAGCTGTCTTGGTTCTGACTTTGGGTCTCCAAAATGGAACCCTAGGTCGAACCGACGCCTACTGTTCCCTCGACGGGGAACGCGTCCTCACCTACTCCTCTCAGGAGAATTTACCTGTTGCCAATCGGCTCCTCCGGTTGGACTTTTGCCCAGTAGTCCTTCGCCAGGTGCCTAGCAGTCCTTCGCCAGGTCTTCAGTACCAAGCAGTCCTTCGCCTTGTGCCCAGCAATCCTTCGCCAGGTCTTCGGTACCAAGCAGTCCTTCGCCTGGTGCCTAGCAGTCCTTCGCTAGGTCTTCAACTCCTAGCAGCCCTTCGCTAGGTGGCCAGCAGCCCTTCGCCAGGTCTTAGGGTTTCGATGCCTATCAGTCCTTCGCTAGGTGCCTAGCAATCCTTCGCTAGGACTTCAATCTGCACACTCAAGTAACATGTTAGATAAACATAACATCTTAACTTTTGAACCCTTTGCCATTATTAAAACCCAGGTTCGACTTGGGTGCTGTCTGCACCAACAAGGAGTAGTGCAACATTATACCGAATGGGACAACCCCCTGAAGAAGAAAATTGAGGCCGATGCAAAGGCGACCCAAACTTTGCAATGCGGTTTGACCAAGGAGGAGCTGAACTGGGTGGGACCCTTCAACAACGCCAAAGAGCTTTGGAACAAGCTGATCGAGCTGCACGAAGTCACTTCCGACACGAGGATCAGCAAAAGAGATCTATTGCTGAACAGACTCTACACAATCAAGATAAACGAAGGAGAATCAGCAGCACAGCTCCACGCCAGAATCCAGGAGTTGGTGAATGGGTTGCATACGATAGGTCACAAGGTTGAGAACCGTGACCTAATCAGGTATACACTAAACGCGTTCCCAAGGAACACACTGTGGGCATCCATGGTAGATGCCTACAAGGTTTCCAGGGACCTTTCTAAAATTAAATTAGATGAATTTTTTTTTTCTGAATTAGAACTGTATGAACAGACTAACGCTACCTTGATCGAGAACGGTATAGCTTTTGGTGCAGGAAAATCTCAAGGAAAAGCCCCCAAGAAGAAGCCTCAACCAGCACCCGAGTCCGACTCAGACTCAGAATCAGAAGATAGCGAAGGGGATCGACCCAAGCTGGTTCGGCTAGCTCGAGATTATTACAAGGAACTCAAGCACCAAACAAACAAAAAGAAATCAAGCTGAAGAAAGAAGGATCCATCAGAACCTTCAACAACTTCAAAGAGCACTAATGTCACCTGCTACGAATGCCCCAACTTGAAGGAAACAAAGAAGGCGCGAAGAAAGAAGGCTCTCCAAGCCACTTGGGATGAATCCTCTTCCGAAGAAGAAGAAGAGGTCCCGCATGCAAATTTACTCGCCCTAACCGCTTCAGAAGACGTCGACACTGGATCGGAATCAGAACCAGACGACGGAAGGCTCACAATCTCGGAGAACGGGCAAATCACAGTAAAAGGTTATTCTGAATATGGTCTATCTAAATTAATCTCTTACTTGTCTCGCAACTTAGCAAAATCCAAAATCCGGGTTGAGTCCCTCCGATAGGAAGTAAAACGCCTGAAAGAGGAAGCCGACTCGAGGTCCTTGACCGAGCAAATTCAAGAAGGAAACTCAGCTCAAGTTAAAAAGCTTGAGGAAGAGAATTCCTCCTTGAAAACTCAAGTCATGGAGCTCAGAGTAGCCTTAGAACGGTTCACTTCGGGTTCCAAGGGTCTTGACATGATCCTTGGACAACAGAAGTCCGTTCTTAACCGATCCGGACTCGGATATCGTACTAAGTCGAGACAACGTGCATATTATTCTGTGTTGAACCAATCTAAAACCCAAGTCCAAGCATGGGCCCCTAAGCTATGTTTAAGTAAACAAGCTGGACCCTATGACTGGCTACTGGGCTCTCCTAGCGACCTATTAACCTAAAAGAAAAAATATTGTGACGGGCGGTGAGTCCAAGTGGACTCTATAGGTATAGAGTAATAAATAGCTGAATAAGCTATACAGAAACAACAAGATACAGTCTCAACAGAAATATCAGATATGCATAACTGAAAGTACCAAATGAATGTACATACTAGAAATCAGTCTGTCCTGATCATATAAAGCTCGCAGGAAAATGTGTACTAAGTATACGGGCCATAACCATGTCACATTTTACTACTTATATGTCGATATATGCAATATCTATATATGATGCATGATTAGATAAATATTTATCTTAATTAAGTCAACTCAATATGCCTACCAATGTTTGACACTCATAAACTACCTCGATCATTTGTTGTTAGGTTTACTAAAGTAAAGTGACACATCTTATCTTGGTGGAGTGCGAGAGGATAATTGTGATGTCCCGCTATCAAACCTTGGGTGAGACTTAACTAAGTCGCCCACGACAGTCTAGTACAAGAAAATTACTTTTCTGCAGTGCGTTATTAACAGCGCACATTAAAAGCACGCTGTTAATAGTATTATTAACATCATGCATATTGATGTGCGCTGTTAATACCATAATTTTTTTAAAAAAGAGAAGCATCAACAACGTACATTAAAAGCACGTTGTTAATATTATTATTAACAGCATATTAACGTACGCTGCGAATAAATAATAACAACGATAGCATGCAAAAAATTGGTACGCTGTTAATGCTTCTATTTATTATATATGATACATTACAAATAAAACTACAAATAATCATTTTATTATTTTCCTTATTTTTTTATTTTCGCTTTTTCCTTATACCTAATTTTTCCCGGAACCCTCCCGATACCAACATATCGCCGACGCCGCGCGCTTCTTCCTTCCCCAAAAGCCTTGCGCGCGATTCTTTCTTTCCCAAAACCCTCGTGCGCGCCTCTCCTCATCGCTCGAGTTTCCACTGCCTCCTCGCCGCTTCTCATCGCTCAACCCTTCGCCTCCTCCTAGCTGTTCGACTCTCCGCCTCCTCGTTGCCTCTTCAGCGCCTTCATCTCCGGCTCCTCCTCACAGACGCCGCCTCCTCGCTTGCTCGTCTGGTTTGTTCGTCTGGTTTGCTCGCCTCGTTTGCTCATGGTAGCTTCTTCTTCTTAAGTTTGCCCCTTTCAACCCTAAGTGCCCTAAATTTTCTTGGATGTATGCTATTTGGAAAAATAAGGTTTAATTAATACATCAATCATGCACCCATGTTTAAGGTAAAGGAGTTAGGGTAAGACTCCGTAACACAGCAAGCAAATTCTTTAACAGACACAAACGAGGGTTGCAATCCCGTCAAGAGTCTTGTAAAAGTTTCTTACCACTTGTTTCTTTCTAGTTATCGGACCTTTTCTTCAGTATTGCAGATGCCCAGAAAGTATATCCAGTCAAGGATGAAACAACAACGGAAGTTAAAATCAATGCCTCAAGCACATTCTTTCCTTCAGTATTGGCACAGGCCATGCCAATGCTCAAGCTTAGGCACACCGTAAATAGCCCCAGGAAAAATAAGGTTTAATTAATTGGCTTGTTGTGCATTGACCTTCTGAGCATTAAACAATGATGCCCTGATCATTTTTAGAGGACTTGCAGATAGGGGAGTATAATTTGTTCGAGTTATTTACTTCAAGTACGGCACAACAAAGAAAGAAAGATAATACCCTTCCGGGTCAGGTGAATTATTCTTAAGAGTAACTGCTAGACAGATTTATTAGCCGAACCCAAGGAGAGATTGAAACTTTGTAGTTGATACCTCTTTTGTAGTTGATACATCTTTTGCAGTTGTTTAGTATGCCCTTACCTTAAGTTTAGATTCCTGCTTAGCTATTGATACAGATTTATTAAAATATTTTAGCAGTTGTTGATACATCTTTTTAAAGGGACAAAGAATGGTTAAATTGATAGGGGGCATTCACAAAGTGTTGGTTAAATTGATATAAATATGTAGCTTAGATGAAACTAATTATGAAATGAATGGAGTTTTAATACCTCTTAATTAGAAAAAAAATATGCACGATATAACATAAAAAATTAGATGAAACTTTTATTTAGGTTCATTAAATCTATTTATATACATAACATTCATTTACTACATTGTTTAGTACTAATGCATTTCTTGATGCTTAAACAAGATAGAACATGCTAGATATACTAAACATGTTTTTTTGCATTGTTTTCTTTGGTCCAATATGTTATTTTAGGTTACTACACATATGATACCAGATTTTGAGCACCAGATTTTGGTTTGGTGTGTATTTGTTGTCAAAAATACCATTATTTAACCAACTATTATGTTGTCGAGCTTGTTAGTGGGAAGTAATTCTCTGTTCAGACTACAATCTGGTTTGACTTTTTTGGCTTTAAATATTCTCAGCCAAACTGATCGTTTGAGCCTGTATCTCATAAGCCAGTGCTTTTTAGATGAAATCAGTAGTAATGAAACCATTTTGGTCATACAAAATATAATCTACCAGACAACTGCTTACTGCTAAATTGTTTAGTTTCTGTCATGGTTTTTTATCAGATCTGTCGCTGCTGAAACATGTGAAGAACTTTTCTGCGCGTTGTGCTTATTTGCGGATGCACATATCCGCAGCGCACAGCCACTTGCTGCAGATGTAATTTTCCGCAGTGTATATTCGTGTGTTGCGGATACACTTATCCGCAGCGTGTAGCCGCGCGCTGTGGATGCAACTTATCCGCAGAGTGCAGATGCACGCTGTCGAAATGTTGTGACTTTTAACAGCTTGGAGTTATGCAGCATTCGATGCACGTTGCGGATACAATTATTGCGCGCTGCGAAAAGACATATTTGTTGTAGTGGTCCGTGAGGTGGACGATCCCTTGATCCTTCGGCGGATCACTCCCCGGATGCCTCCTTAAATAGACTACTAACAAGCCCTAATCAAGCTTGTTTCGTCAGAGGTTTGATGGACCCAAATAGACTGTCACGAATGTGGGTCTCAAATTTAGATATTTATAAAGCTGCTGGAAACCCTTTTTGCAATCAAAGAATAAAAGCGTAGTAAAGGGGCCACAAGTCGTATTTTTCCTAGGGCTAGTTGAGATAGTTCGATTCAAGCTTGAGTTTAGGTGTCGTCAAATGTTTTTGGGTTTCAAATGAAATTTGGGTTTTGTTTCAATTAAAGATGTAAACACAATGAAAAGAAGTAAACTCAACTAAACAAACTTAAACTAAGTAATAGCAATTAAGGACTTACCCTATAGGAAAACTTTTATCAACTAATGAGATTTGCAGAAATTGCAAACAAAAACTGCTACTATATGAAATATTAACTACAGGTTGTGAAATGGAAATTCTGAAATTTCTTAATTGCTACAAGCTTGCAAGAAATGGAACTAAAGTGCTAAAAAGGAAACTCAAAATTTGCTGAAACAATAAACTGACAATTTAGAAATGGAACAAATCTATTCACTTGGAAAAACAAGCTCGGTGAAATGAGATGCATAATTGAAAGAAGAAAATCAGAAATGGCAAAAGCAATTAAGAACTGAACTTGATACAAAATCGGACTGCAGGATTTCAGAACATGAAGTACAAAATCTCAGTCCGAATTGGATACTAAACCAAGCCAGGAAACTGAGATCAATTGCTCAAGTTGGTGTTCAGATACAATTCAAAATAAACTAATGTTCCATTGATACAATTTCAGAAACAACAGAATGAAACATTGCATGCAAATAAACCTGAACTGTTTAATGCTAAGGCTGGTCGAATTCAAGGTTTAGTGTAGAATTGCTGCAACAACTTAAACACAGAGCAAACAAACAGCTGAAGATCAATTCTGAACATCTAAGGCAGAAATACATGTGCAGGAATTCAGAAACTATTAGCAGAAATAAAAGGCAACATGGATTGAATACAAAATCAAACAAAATAACTAAACTCGAATACTACAATCCAAGGTTCAGATAAGCTTCACAAGGAATCGAAATCACTTGGAACAATTCAGGACTTATAATCAGAACTTACAAAATTGGAACTAACCTTTGCAGAAATGGAATTACAGCTTTGCAGGGATAAAACTAGCATGCATCAATCGAAACTAAGCGCAAACATGGAATTCAAATGCTTTGTAAACGAAATAAGCTACAACTAAATCCCGAAGACAAAACCAAAGCCAACTTGATACAAAATTCAGAAGTGTTCAAGCAGAAGAAAACTGATACGCTGATTGATAAAAACTGATACACAGCAGTAACCCTGATACGCATAGCTGAAAAAAAATTCAGAAATGGACTAAGCATGAAATAAACTAAAATTTAGGACGATTGTTCACTAGACAAGTTTCCTATTTAACTACTTGCAGAATAAAACGAAATTAAAGCTGAAACAACTCAAGATAAAGAACTTAAGCAACTGATTTGAATACAAATACAGAAATGAAGAGTAGAATTGAAATTACAGCTACCAACAACAGAAATTTCATTAAAAAACTAATCTCGATCCTTCACTTGTATCAAGACCTCCTTGTTCGTCACACAAAGGCAAGCCAAGAACCCCTTCAACTCGTAAATCGCTGGAAAATTTAGCTCCAATGTCAGATCTGCTCAAAACTGCATCTGGCGCAATCTGGAGCTAAAATAGCCACTGAAACTTCCTTCCAGCGATCCAAATCTTGCTCCAAGGTTGTGATCGAGTTGGCCACGCCTTCACTGAAGAAAATCGCAAAAGAAACGAAGAACAAACGAAGAAAAACGAAGAACTGAAGCTGGAAATGGCGAAGACGCGACGACGAGATCTGAACAGGGGATCTGTTTAAGTAGTTAAAACAGTGGACGGCTCAGATTAATCCCACTCCATCCAACGGTTGATCTTCGTCCGATTTGATTCAAATTTTCCAGATCTTGATCAGAGGTCAGGATCATCCTCGTGGTAGCTCAAATCTTCCAGATTTGAAGCGGATGGTTCAGATCACCTTGGTCTTTGAATGGACGGTCTAGATCTCTCTGATTGTAATCCAACGACCAGATGATCTCCGATTGGGCTGAAACCTTCAGATCTTGATCTGATCGCTTGATTAGACTTAATCCAAGCTCGGATTGATCAGAAATTCTCAGATGGTCTAGATCTAACCGTTCTTGCATCGGACGGTCCATATTAGTTGACGCTTGATTACTTGATCCAGTCCACTTTTGACTCAACCTTGACCCAACATAACCTAGGTCCACGATCCTTCCAAGCCTACAAAAGTAGATCAAAAATTTAGTGACAAAACAACTCAAATATATCTAAATTTGCAATTAGGTCCAAAAAGAGTATAAATCCTAAAACCTAGGGTAATCCACAATTACACAAGTAAAATATGAGTCAAACACGGATTTAAGCATATAAAATGATCAATAAAATGACACTTATCAAGGTTCCAGCCAAAACGAAGCCTCCTTAAATAGAGCTTAAGGCTGGAAAACACTCTACCAGTCGACTGCTCCCAGAGCAGTCGACTGGTCGCACTGAAAATCGACCGTTGCAGCTCAACGTTTGAATTTTCAGCCAACTTTACCAGTCACTACCAGTCAACTGCTCCCAGGGCAGTCGACTGGTCCAGGGTCTACAATATTTAGTGAGTTTCTGTTCTTGCTGGTAGTCGACTATTATATTACCAGTCGACTACCTAGCCTACAACAACACTCTTCCTCACTCCGAAGACCCTCCTTCACGTGTGCCTTCAAGTACACTCCCTTGGCTTGCCCCTTGAAGTCTTCTTCCACCGGCTATCGTCCCTCGGATGCGCACACAAGCCTTCCCTTGGCTTGCCTCCATGCCACCCTTCATGTGTGCCCTTTGAAGTCCACTTCCCAGCTTGCCCTTGGAGTCCTCTTCCCTCGGCTCTCGTCCCTTCATGACTCAGCTGACTCTTCACCAGCAGCCTCGACTATTGCCTTCATGCCCTCTTCGTCTTCGGCCCTCGTCCCTCGGATGCACACAAGCCTCCAGCTTGCCTCCATGCCATCCTTTACGTATGCCTCGAAGTCCGCGTCCCTTGGCTCATCGTCCCTGCTATCCATGATCCCTTGGGTGCACACAAGCCTCCAGCTTGTCTCCATGCCACCCTTCACCGTACCGAAGCCGTCCAACTAAGTCAATATGTGTAACCTGCAAATCCTGTACACTCACATACACATATTAGATCACAATGGTAAACCTAACTTAAACCTTTTGCCCAAACATCAAAACACATAGTCACTCTGGACCATAGATTGCCCCAACAAGGATGTGACGAAGCAGTTCCCTTGCACAGATCAGACACGATCCAGGCTTAGGTGCTAGACTTCCCTCACGAAGTGAAATCCATCAGTATCAACAGCTACAAACAACCTCACTCTGCCTTAATCTCACCTCTCTGTGCTTGCGACAGGGTGACTCTGGGGAAAGGAAACACGAAGGTAGTGATGGGAGGAAGAAAACAAATCCACACTATACTTCCTTACCCTCGTGATGTTGGTGACAACGAATCGTGGATGCCCGCCTCCAATGACCTGCGATGAAGAGTTTTAGGTCTCCTGCTTCACCGATCGTTGCTCTTCATTCCCTCCGCTTAGGGCATCGGATCAAGAAGGGGAGCACAAGAATCCCTCAATCGGAAGAGCTGCCCTCCTCTCCCCTGTGCGTGGAGGTGTCCTCAAGTGAAGCTGCCGACAGAGAAGAGATCGGTTGGGGAATGTGGCTCGCGTGCGCCACAGAGAGTTCGGGCGGAGGCGAAGAGAAGAGAAAGGGTGAGGTGATCGGGCATGAGTGGGGCGACCGAATGGGGTTAGGTCAAGGCATATAAGAGAGGGATTTATTTTGCACTTTAGTCCAACAATTTGATTCTATCGCAAGATGGCCCCTAAGTTTTTAAATCCCTTATTCATCCACCACTTAAATGTTTAATTCTTAACCAATTTAACCCCTTAAACTTCATTCAAGAGCCCGAAAATCCTAGGACCATTCTGAAATATTTTTCGAAGCGGAATAAAATATCGGATTTAACAGGAATTCTCCTCCTCAAGTTTTTGGACTTGAGTGGAGGTTCCTTCCTGAACTGGTTGAGTTAAGGAGCTAGAGTTGACTCCCTCCTTCAGGATTTTGATTTCCTGTCGGGGAATTCGACCCTAACGTTGGCTTTGGCCAGCTTACGAGATAGATAAGAAATTAAATCATAAAGTTGAGATTCAGGATAACCTCTTACCGTTATTTGCCCGTCTTCCGAAATTGAGAGTCTTCCAGTTCCGACATTTTCTTCCGATTCCGATTCCCTTCCGAAATTGAGAGTTTTCCGGTTTTGACATTTTCTTCCGATTCCGATTCTGATTCGGTGTCGAGATTTTCCGAAGTAGTCAACGCGAGGAGGTTGGCGTGTGGTACTTCTTCTTATTCTTCTAAAGATGATTCGTCCCACGTAGCTTTGAGAGCCTTCTTCCTCCGGTTCTTCTTGTTTTCATTCAAGTTGGGACACTCTGATTTGTAGTGGCCCTTCTTGTTGCACCCATAACAGGTTACTTCACTTTTGGTTTTTTGGCTAGTAGAAGGTTCGATTGGATCATCCTTTTGTTGGTTCGCTTTCTTCTTCTTTCTTTGGCCCTTGATCATTTTGTAGTGGCTCCGGGCCATCTAGACCAGCTCCGGATAATCGATTCCATCGTCGTCAGACTCTGAGTCAGAATCTGACTCGGGTATTGGTTGCATCATTTTCTTCTTTTACATTGCAGGGACTTTTCCTGTAAAAAGAGCTGACCCTTTCTCGACCTGTGAAGCATTAGTCTGTTCGTGGAGTTCTAAATCAGAAAAAAGTTCATCTAACTTAATATCAAAAAGGTTCCTAGAAACCTTGTAAGCATCTACCATTGATGCCCACAATGAATTCCTTGGGAACGAGTTTAGGATATACCTGATTAGATCACAGTTTTCTACCTTGTGACCTATCTATGCAAACCGTTCATAAGTTCTTGGATCCTTGCGTGTAGCTGTGCAGCTGTTTCACTGTCTTGCATTTTGATCATGTACAGCTTGTTGAGGAGGAGATATCGCTTACTGATTCTCGTGTCCGACGTCCCCTCATGTAGCTTGATAATTACCATTTTGTTGATAAATTTATGCTCTCAAATCCATGTTTTGATCCACTATTATATGCTTAAGTTTGTATTTACATAAGGTTTCATGAATTATCTCTATTTTAGCTTAAGATTCAATTCATTCTATATTTAAGATGTTTTGGCACTAAAATTTGAATATCATTTTGTAGGCTTCAAATGATCATGGACCTAGATCAGACTGAGTCAAACTTGAGTTTAGAATTGGCTTTGATCAAACGGATCAAGAGCTAGATCAATGTGAGTCGTCTGATCAAAGAACCGCTAGATCTGAGCCATCGGTCAACTTCTGATCAATCCAAGTTCAAGATAGAGTCAATCATGACCACTGATCAAGATCTGAAAATTTCATCCAAATCAGAAGCAATCTGACCGTTGGATCAAGATCAAGATGATCTAGACCATTCATTCAAGAGAGGGAATATCTGAGCCATCCGCCGCAGATCTGATTGATCTGAGCTAAGGAGAAGTAGATTAGAGCCATTGATCAAGATCTGTAAGGTTTGGTTCAGATCGGACTTGATCTGACCATTGGATGGAGCAAAGAACATCTCAGCCGTCCAAATTCAAAGGGGATTAATTTAAATCAGTCTTCTTCTCCGCCAAAGGGTCGTCGTCGCAGAGAGCAGAGTTTTCAATTTTCTTCAGCTTGTCATCGTTTTTCCTTGTGATCGCGCGGCCACATCAGATCGGTTCGTCATCAAGATTTCAGATCATCAAGGTCGACTTCCGGTTGAGTTTGCATTAGAATTCGTCACTGAGAGGAGCAAAGGGGAGGGTTTCGCCGGAGCTCCAATCCACAAATCGATTCATCTGATTGCGGCTGTCTTCATCAAGCGGATCAATCAGAGCAGAAGGAGGGGTTCTCCGGAGGTTCCTGAAAGTATCTGAGCGAGATCGACACTCGGGCGTATCAAGATGGAGCTAGATCGCGGAGTTTCTCAGCTTTTGATCGATGTATGTGACCGGACAGAGTCGTCTCTGATCGGTCCCATGACTGATGAGAAGAGTACCTGATCGGTCAGTTGACTGATCAGGAAGGCAAATTTACAACAGCTGATCCAGGGAGTTTGTCTTCATTGATTTTCGAGTTAGGGGGTTCTTAACTAGACCTTTGGGTGATGACAAAGGGAAATCTTGACTGGGAACTTATTTGATGTTCAATTTAGGATAGTTTTGGTTTTAAACATGTATTTCTTCAAATTGCTCTAGTTGTTTCCATTACACTTCAAGCTAAATTCTTAAGCCATGTTTGTTTTCGTTTCTTTATCTGCAATTAATTCTCTTGCAATTTAGTTTTCTGCGATTAATTTCTGCAATTAGTTTAATGCAAGTAGATCTTAAGTTTCAATTCCACAGTTTGAATTTAATTGCTCAGTTGTTGAATAGGTTAAGTTTAGTTCCCGCAATTTCCTGATTCATTACATGCTTTAGATAAGTTCAGTCTATTTCGTTCCAAGTGTTATTTCATGTTGTCATTTCCTTATTGCCAAAAACCCCCATTTTATCTAGAAAACCCAAACATTAAATGACAAATAACTTGCAAGCTCGAGTTAAACATTCATTCAACTAGTCCTTGGAAAAATATGACCTGAGGCCCCTATTCTACATTTCTATTTTGTCAGCCAAGGGTTTTCAGTTTATAAATATCTAAATTTGAGGCTCATTCGTGACACGTGTTTTGTGGCCCATCAAATTTTTAGCGCCATTGCCAGGGAATCACTAGTTGAGTTTGTTTAATTTGAGCTTGTGTTTAACATGTATATTCTTTGATTCTATTCTCATTTGCTTATTCTTTTTGTCTACATTTGCTGCCATTTTTGCTTGTTTATGGACAAGATTGCAGGTGGTGATCTTAAGAGTTAAGAAGCAATTGAAAATTTTTCTACTCATTCAAGCAGTTCCATAGCAGAATATCAGTATTTTCAGAACTTTCAGCAGTCTTGTCAAAATTTTCAGCAACCCTATTCTCACTTCTAGAAATTTCAACAAAATTTTCAACCATTCTAGCCTTATCAAGATTTGCAGCAGCCAAATTACCAATTTCAACCTCAACTTCAACAATTTCAGCAAGGTATTCAGCCAAGTCAGCCTTTCCAACAATTTCAGCAGCCTATTCAGAGTTTCCAACAGCATTCTCAAGCATTTCAGCAGCCCTATTCGAATTTTCAGCAAAACCAACCTTTCAATCAGTCACAACAGCAATTTTAGCCACAATTCCAAAATTTTCAGCAAGGTTACAATCCTGATCAGCAAGGTTTTCAACCATACAATCAGAGTTTTCAACCTCCACAATTTCAGCCCTCACCACAACAATTTCAACCTCAAAATCAGAATTTTCAGAGCTACAATTCTCAGCAATTCCAACCAAGTTTCCAGCCCAATTTTCAGCAATTTTCACAGCCAAATCAACAATTTAATCATCCCCAACCACCTTATTTTCAGAATTCACAGCCTAGTTATGATTTTGAGCAACCTAATGCTACATTTCAAGTTCAACAAGAGTTCCATGCTCATCAAGGAGCCTTTGAGGATTCTAGTGAGCTTGAGGCTCAACAACAAAAGCTTGGGGAGATTATGGAACAAATCATACAACAACGAAGTTCACAACAACAAGAGTATGATTCTACGCTTCAAAATATTGAGAGACACATTGGACAATTGGTTAGTAAAATGACTCAAATGCAAGCCCAAGGATCAAGCCTAATGCCTTCTCAAGCTACTCTTAATTCTAAGGGGCATGATTGTGAACTAACTTTGAGGAATGAGAAAGTTGTTTCAAGCCTAAACATTCCAAGGGCTGATTTTTTTGAAAAATTTTTAGCAACCTATTTTCCATCTCAGATCAATCCCGAAAATGATTGTACATCAGTTGTTAGTGACCCTAGTGCAAGCCTAAGACCTTCTTCAATTGATCTTGCAACTTTGGTGGAAGAAGAAGAAATCAGCAAAACCAAGGCACTTATAGCAGCTATTCCTCCTGAAATTCCTGTTCAAAATGCATTTCCAAAATTTTCAACTCAAGTGGAAGAACCAAAAGTTTCTTTACCCTTTCCACAGCACCCCAGAGAGGATCCTCCTAGCATTAGCATGGATATTTCAGATGAGGTTGTTGAGACAGATTTAATTGCTGAAGAAGTTTCACTTGATATGTTCAGAGAAAGCTAAGGATACATTAGCTGTGGAGGAATTGGAGGAGATGGACAGAAAAGATTGTGACAATCTTGAATTTGATTCTGAAGCTCTACAGGACCCTTCTAGACTTTTATTTTGCGATGATATCATTGTTGATGGTTCTAACTTTTCTAGTATGATTGTTGCAGATATGGTTGATGAAGCATGCACTACAGATAATTCTACAGGTGTAGGAGATTGCACTGAGCCCCAGGGACCACCATCATTGATTGATACATTAGAAAATTCAGAGGATAAGCCAAAAGTGTAGGGACTTGCATGGTGAAAACAAGTTCCCCTTAAAAAGTTTCACTTCGAGAATTTTTACTTGGGAAAAATTGTTTGCTAAAAAAAGCATTTTGCACACATAGAAAAGAAATTTGCTTGAAAAATATTTCGTTCACTTGAAAAAACCTTTGTGCATTTTGAAAAATTTCCTAAGAAAAAAAATTTTACTTGGAAAAATCTTTATGAAATTCCAACACTAAAAAAAATTTTACTTAGAAACATTTGCCAAAATTTCAAATCGATTTTTGCTCAGACAAATTTTGTTTACTAAGAAAATTTTACTTAGAAGTATTTTAAAAAAAACGCACTTAGAACCTTTTTTTTTTGAAAGTATTTAGACATCATTGAAAGCACTTAGAAATTTTTGCTTTACTTTTTGACAAAGAGATAAAACTTTGAAAGATTTAGAAATTTTTTTCTTCCTTTCCTTTCTCTCTCCCTTTGCCATATATCAAAAAGTGGATAACAATTATTGCAAGTTAATTTAGAATTAGAGAAAAAATTAGAAATCTGTATTGAACCAACTTTAATGAATTCAAGCAAGAAAAAGAAGGATCAAACCAAATTAAGTCGATCTTGTTCGGGTCCTATCTAACCCAGTTAGCTACTTACTGACTGTTATAAAACAGTAGCTTTCACTAGGGTTAGTCAAGTTAAGTGATCTGATCAAGTTAGATTTCTAAGCTTGACACTTAAACCTAATTATTGTTCAACTTGTATTTATTGCCCCAATTACTGCAGATGCATTAACTTAAAGCATCATGAATCAAGGCATAAACCTAAGTATCTCAACCCAGTCTAGGTTATCAATCAACAGTACCCTAAGGTGCTTGTGAGATGATGGCTGCTAGATCTATAGGTGCATGCAGTTCTAGGGTTAGAGCCTAAGCTAAGTCCATTTGCGCAAAAACTCTGGTTTTAAAGGGGTAGTTTTTTATAAAAACTAAGTCAGAAGATCATTTTAAATTTCAAAAACTTGATAAAAGAAATGATTTTTCAAATTGCTAATTTTTGAAATAAATTTAAAAAATAGGAAAACAAATTTTTGAAATATATAGAACAGTCCTATTCTACTAAGCACAACCCTAACTACCTTCTTAGTGAGCTAAACTCAGATTCAGGTAAGGGTTTGGTAAAAATGTCAGCTAAATTAGATTTTGAGTCCACATGCTTAAGTTCTATTTCGCCCCTGGCTACATGATCTCTTACAAAATGATGTTTAACTTCTATATGTTTTGTTCTGGAATGTTGAATTGGGTTTTTAGTCAATTTGATTGAACTAATATTATCAATAAAAACTTGGGTTTGGGTGTAGTCAAGCTGGAAGTCCTTAAGAGTGTGCAACATCCATAAAAGTTGTGCAACACACTCTCATAGGGCAACATATTCTGCTTCGGTTGTGGATAAGGCTACGCAGTGTTGCTTTCTACTACACCAGCTGACTAGACTATGTCCTAATAATTGGCAACTTCCACTTGTACTCTTTCTATCTAACTTGCACCCAGCATAATCAAAGTCAGAATATCCCAATAATTCAAAAGTGGAAGTCCTAGGATACCAAATCCCTACATTCAAAAGTGGAAGTTTGGTGTCCAAACTTCTAATGAGTTAATGGTCTGCAAGGAATCCAATTTTAAAAATATGAGTTAATGGTCTGCAAGGAATCCAATTTTGCTATGCATTGTGTATTTAGGTAATATCCAGATGAAACCTTCTTATTTCAAGTTTAAACAAATGTAAACATGCTTTGATCATACCTGAGTATTTTAATAAAATGAGAGGATTTTGCCACAACTTGTAGAATTATATAAAAAATTACCCTATAAATAATTAATTTAATAAATTATGATTAAATATCATAAAAAATATTTTTAAATGGAAAAAAATTTTGACTCCATGTCGAGCCTGAAGTTAAATGATTTCAGGCCCAACGTGGGTCTGAAATAAAAAATTTCAAGCCCAACGTGGGCATGAAATAAAAAATTTCAGGCCCATCGCGGGCCTGAAATTTTTGATTTCAGGCCCACTCATTTGATTTCAGACCCAGCTTGAAATCATTTGTCATGCCACCTGCATGATTTTGACAAGCAAGTTTGCTTCTAAATCATTGCAGAATGTAGTAAAATTAATAAATTTTACTAGATGGTTCTGGTGGAAGAATTATTAAACGTATTTTGGATGAATAGGAAATTTAACAAAATACTTTGTTAATTAACAGCATGGTGGCATAAAATTAAACCAAAATGCAAGGTGAGAGTTATAAAAATACAACACTATAGAAAACAAAGAGAAACACAACTGGCATTGAAGTCGAACTAAAAATTTGGAACATTAGTTACTCATCAAATTTTTAAGATAAGACATTACACCATAGATAGGTCCTTTCTTTGATATCTAATGTAAAAGGTATCAGTCATGAAATCTCAGCAAAGAGAGTAAGACTGCATATACTAAGCCCTCGCCAAGACAATGCATTTAAGCATTCTAACATATTTTCTTTTGCTTTTTCAAAATTGTTGGTAGTATAAATTATATATGCGGCCCATGGAGTTTGGACTTTGGGGGAATTTAATATAAACATTTCAATTTCATAAACAGCCATTTTAGTCCATATGAAAAAGAATATGCCATGGAAATTAAGTTAACAAATAGTATAAATAAAAAGTTCTGAAAAGCCATACAACAATTTCTCGAGTTCTAATTAGTCAAGTTAGGTCTGAAATCAAAAGATTTCAGACCCACACTGGGCCTAAAATCTTCTGATTTCAGGCTTAACGTGGGCCTGAAATTATGTGTTGTGATAGTATTTACCTTACGCTTTTGTAGTCGACTCCCAAAATATATTATTTTAATTGAAAAGTAAAATAAACGGTTGGTTCAGATGTCTCAGAATTCTAACTGAGAAAGAGATTCGATATTTGTTGGCGGGAGGGGTATAAGAGGAAGTTCACTAAAATAGGTGCTCCCTTTGGTAAAAATGAAATCATGATACGTCTTTTGATAAATACTAATTTCAAATGCGCCATTTGGTAAAAAGTCGTATTAAGAAAAAAAAGTTTTATGGGAAAAAGTTTGATGTGCTAAAAGTAAGAGTGAGTTCTATAACAAAGATTTTAAAACAATAGTACGACTTATTAAGAAGAATACAAATTTACAAAATAAAAAACAAAAATGCGACAAAATAGTCCTTTTGATGAAAAACATTATATATATGATTTTTTTTATTTGACATCGAATATTTCATTTAGTTTGATTAATTTTAAATGATCGATTTAAATTCATATGAAATTTTCATCAACCTCCTGACTAAATAAAAAACCCTCGTAGCGAGTAGATCATCAACCTAATATTCTTAAAATTGTGTCATATGGACATTTTATGTTTACTGAAAATTTACTTTAAAATTTATTAAAGTAACTATTCATGTAAATAGGAATTATGCCAATCCGTTGGGCAATTTCAACCTTTTAATGATTATAGATAAAATAAATTGTTTTGAGGCGAGTTTGTATAACTCTTTAAACTTTTGATTAGTAGCAAAACTTATCTAAGTGGTATAATTCATTAGTATTCTACCTATATTCAATAACTAAAATCCTTTTTTTATGTAGTGTCGATTTAGTTGCATGTACACCATTAGTAGTTTTAAATAAGGCGGCGGAAAAATTGCGTATAGCTAATTATGAGTCACTCCTAGATAATATTATTAAGAAAGTGAATGCTTGGCTAAAGCGTACTCTATCATATGTGGGAAGATTGGAGCTTGTGAAGACGGTCCTCCAAGGTGCGGTAAACTATTGGTTTTCTATGCTTTCCATTCCCGGTGGGATAATTGATAAGATCAAGACAATATGTCGGTTGTTTGTTTGGGATTCTAAGTACCCTCCAATATCTTGGGACACTATTTGCTTGTCAAAAGAGAATGGAGGATATGACCTTAGAGATCTAGGTGCATGGAATAAGGCATTGCTTGCCAAGGTACTATGGGAAATTCAATCAAGAACGGACTCCTTGTGGATTAGGTGGGTGCATCACCACTACATTAAGGGGGCTGATTTTTGGCTTTGGGATGCAAAACCTTCGGATCCGCCGCTGATAAAAAGGTTGGTTGAAATCAGGGAGAAAATCAAAGGAGCAGGCAATGGAATAGGAGAGGCGAATATGAAGCTAATTGAGTGGTTTGCCATAAAAAGCAATGGAGTTAGCAATGCATACGATTTTTTTAGATGCGCTACCATGAGACCTTCATGGGCGGCAATATTATGGAGGACCGAGACTATGCCAAAGCATCGGTTCATATCATGGTTACTTGTGCAAAGGAAGATTCGGCGGCAATTTACCAAAGGGCGTACCTAAAAATTGAAAATTACCAATTCGCGTACCATGGCTTCTATTTTACCAAAGGGCGCAGGTCTTTATGTGAACTTCCTCTTATACCCCTCCTTCTAACTACTGTCTTTCTCTTTCTCTCTCTCAGTAACAAATTTCGAGACATTTGCACGTGCCTTTTCAGACTTTTATTTTAAAATAATATATTATGGAATCGGTACTAAAAACGTAAGGTAAAAATTAAAAAAATATTTCAGTTAAAAAATATCTCATCCAACGTGATTTAAAAATATAAATAAATAATTTTTATATTTGATTAATAGAAATTAATATATTAAATAATATTTAATAAATATATTAATATATAAAAAAATTTCAAAAAAAAACCTCTGTAGAAATAAAAAAAAGCGTAAAAAAATTTCAAAAAAAACGTCTACAGAAATCAAAAAATAAGCGTGGGCCTGAAATTTTTTATTTTAGACCCACGTTGGGCCTGAAATCTTTTGATTCAGGTCTGACGTGAACTCAAATTTTTTTTCTATTTTAAAAATATATTAATATATAAAAAAACCTATCAAAACACTTAATTTCAGATTAAAACGCAGGGTCTAAAGTCACGCTAGGAGGGCCTGAACATAGATGTGATGTCCATCAGTGGATTTTGGTCAAAACCCACTGATATGGCTAAACTACTCCTATTGCATTGGTGATATCTAATATATAGATGTTTGGACACCTAAAACATCATCTCCTACCTCTAACCTCTCTATTCGTATGGAGTTTTCAGAAATCCAGATATGGGAAGTCCATTAGTGGGTTTTGGTCAAACCCCACTGATATTTCTAAACTACTCCTATTTCATTGGTGATATCTAATATATAGATGTTTGGACACCTAAAACATCATCTCCTACCTCTACCCTCTCTATTCATATGGAGTTTTCAGAAATCCAGATATGGGAGGTCCATCAGTGGGTTTTGGTCAAAACCCACTGATTTTTCTAAACTACTCCTATTTGATTGGTGATATCTAATATATAGATGTTTGGACACCTAAAATATGATCTCCTACCTCTACCCTCTCTATTCATTTGGAGTTTTCAGAAATCCAGATATGAGAGGTCCATCAGTGGGTTTTGGTCAAAACCCACTGATATTTCTAAACTACTCCTATTTGATTGGTGATATCTAATATATAGATGTTTGGACACCTAAAACATGATCTCCTACCTCTACCCTCTCTATTCATATGGAGTTTTCAGAAATCCAGATATGGGAGGTCCATCAGTGGGTTTTGGTCAAAACCCACTGATATTTTTAAACTACTCCTATTTCATTGGTGATATCTAATATATAGATGTTTGGACACCTAAAACATGATCTCCTACCTCTACCCTCTCTATTCATATGGAGTTTTCAGAAATCCAGATATGGGAGGTCCATCAGTGGGTTTTGGTCAAAACCCACTGATATTTCTAAACTACTCCTATTTGATTGGTGATATCTAATATATAGATGTTTGGACACCTAAAACATCATCTCCTACCTCTACCCTCTCTATTCATATGGAGTTTTTAGAAATCCAGATATGGTAGGTCCATCAATGGGTTTTGGTCAAATTCATGTGGATGGAGCATTTCGCAAGGTACAAATTCATGTTCACCGCTTTGTGGATCTCTCGCCAAGATAGTTTACAAAATGGAGCAAATTGGTGCAAGATGGTGGGGCGGTTTTAGCACTGTTTGGTACAAGCTGTATGGCCGGTTTCTGCTGCTGACGGGGGCTATTTTGCTATGGAGCAGTGCTGATTTTGGGTGTCTTTTTGATGCTAGGTTCTGCTAAGGCTGGATGAGAGACCGACTGGATTGTGCTGCTGTTTTGGAGCTAAATTTGATGCTGATTGGTGCAAAATTTGTAGCTGTTTTTGGTGCTGGAAATAGCTGCTGTTTGGAGCTAAATTTGCTGCTATTTGGTGCTGGAAATTGATGCTGGTTGGTGCTGAATTGGCTGCTGCTTGGTGCTGAAAATTGCTACTGTGTGTGGCAATTTGGCTACTGATTTTACAGGCAATTTGCTGCAGTTCTGAGGGTGGTTTGCTACAGGTATTGATGGAGTGTGCTCAAGATGTGTGCTGTCCATTGGAAGGTTTTGTGTGATGTTTTGTGTAATAATAGACTGGTGAGAGTGGTGAGATGAGAACCATGCGCCCAATATAAGTGCTATGGTTGGGTTTGATGTTGTTTGTATTGGATGTCCTGTACTTGATGCACAGATTGAGGCATGAACCTCATGATGTGATTTTATATACATGTACCTTTTTCAAAAAAAAAAAGTCAATTTTAATTTTTTACATCAATTTATACTTAATTTGACTATTTAAGAACGAGATAATTAACTAAAAGAATATAAATTTCACTTTTTAATTTTATATTTCAGAATAAAAATTTTAAAACGGATTTATATATCAAGAATTATATAAAAAAGAACCAAGTTTATAATTTTTTTTATATTTTCCAAAAATAAAAAATATTTATGATTAAATAAAAATATTAAAATTAAATATAATTATGTTTTTTTATAAAAAATATTATTACATGGTTTCACTCTTCCATTTTGACTGCTACTGTCAGATTTTGTACACCGCCGGAGGTTCGATTTGGTTGAGAATGTTTACGCTGCTTCGGTTCAGGTTTTCGCCGAGGAAGGTTTTGGTTTCATTCTGATTTAGGTGTTAAGGTTTCATCCGGAGTATTCTCAACCTAACTCTAATTCCATCCCTCTCAGTCCGACCTACATTATGCTACCCGACGTCAACATCATCCGGCGCAGGAACGACCTTATTCATCGTTCCTTCTACCGCGTCCTCTCATGTATCCTCTCATGTATCTTCATTCCCATTGCCTTCTTACGCCGCGTCATCATCAAGCCTGTTACCAGGAGCAGTGATAGCAGGGTGCGTACAGTAGTCACAGCCCTACCCACGCGGACGTTCATTTATGATAGGTAGACGGTGTCCTGACTAGTGTCAGGGGTGACACATATCATTGCACCATGTGCATATTTTGCATCGTGCATTTCTTGCTGCATTTTTATTGACATGCATATACCGGACACATGTTTACCTTGGATTATGTGTTGTACTTGTTCTATAGGGTTGTTTCCACCACCTTGCAGGATAGATGAATTCTGGTATGTTCCTATATTCAGTATCTTCAGTGTATGCATTTCTCTATTATACATATGCGACTGTATTAGCGTGACTCTTACTGTTAGTATAGCTTACTATGCATATCTGTTTAGGTATCCGCTGAGTTCATTTGGACTTACACCGTTGCCTATGTTTTTATTTCAGGTTGAGATACTTGGAGTCGCCAGAAGAGCCTAGCAGCCAGTCCCTACCCATCGCGACGACATAGTTTTATTTTGTACTTGGAAAGGCTTTTGTTTTATATTTCTTTTAGCTATTTGTATATTGTTGGTGCAGGCAGCACCTAAGTCAAACCTGGATTTTTATAATGGCAAAGGGTTCAGAAGTTAAGATGTATTGTGATCTAACATGTTTACTGAGTGTGCAGAAAAAGTCGTAGGTACACTAGGCAAGAAGTCCTGGCAAAGGGCTGGGAAAAGAAGTCCTGGTCAAGGACTGGGCAAGAAGACTTGACCGGAAGTCGGGCAAAGAAGGTCGAGGACTGGGCAAGAAGTCCTGGCAAGGGGTTGGGCACCGAAGACCTGACCGGAAGTTGGGTAAGAAGACCTGACCGGAAGTTGGGCACGAAGACCTGGTCAGGTAGATTGGGCAAAAGTCCAACCGGAGGAGCCGGTTGACAAAAGGTAAACTCTCCTGAGAGGAGTAGGTGAAGGCGCGTTCCCCGTCGAGGGAACAGTAGTTGTCGGTTCGACCTAGGGTTCCATTTGGGAGACCCGAAGTCAGAACCAAGACAGCTACGGATGTAACTAATGCTTGTTATGTTTTGGGACTAACCTGAGTTGCAAGGTCGAAGGACTGGTCGTCTGCAGGTAAGGTGCTTCACTGAGCCTAGGCGCCCGGATGGACTCAGGCGCCCGAATGGGCTCAGGCGCCCGAATGGGCTCAGGCGCCCGTATGGATACGGGTGCCCTAGTGTGAAGGCAAATTCCCAAACACAACTGTGAAGCCTCTAGACTAAGGCAGATCAGGCGCTCGTGAGGTCACGGGCGCCCCCATCAGCTCAGGCGCCCAAGTGGAGGTGGATAAGCGCTGACCGAGCCTGCGGATAAGGATTCACACAGGGAAGGTCACGTGTTAGGCGCCCCCATCGTCACAGGCGCCCGTATGGGCACTATAAAAGGGGGTTCACCCCCAAAGCTTCGACATCCATTACTTCCAACGCTCCAAACACTTTCGCTCAAGTGCTGCGCTCCGGCAAAGTTCGATTTCGAGATTCCAGCACCGCCGACGACCCTCTGCTCCGAAATTCGATCCACCTTGGGTGTCGGTAAAATTTTAATTTATGAAAGTGTTGTTATTTAAATTTCCAAATTCTATATCTGTACTATCAATCTGTAAAAACCTTTCCGAATATAGAATTGCCCAAAGTAAACGGTCAAGGACCGTGGGCCTTGGAGTAGGAGCCGACCGCGACTCCGAACCAAGTAAAAAACGACTTGTGTTCTCGTGTGTTCTATCTTTTTCCACTGCGCATATTCTTTAACTGTCCGAAATTTTTTAACGATATTCACCCCCCCTATCGTTTTATTCGATCCAATATATATGTCTTGTGAGTGTTATTGTGTGCCCTAAGGGGTTTATGTATTAGGTGTTTTGTCATAAGTCGGACAGGTCCGCACTCAGGTATGACTTATTATGTTTTAGTGTTATGGTTATTTTGCTTTTATGTTGTGTCTATATATTTTTGAGGTCTGAAGCCAAATTACTATTGTGTGTGTTGTATGTATGAGTAAATTGTCCGCCGGACAGGGGAGGTGTTGTCTGATTTTATATTGGACCAGCGGCTCCCGGATCTCAGGGCGTGACACCAACTAACTAAGCTTTAACCTTACATTTGACAACTCCCACTAGTACTTTTTCTGTCTAGTTTGCACCCTGCATAATCTGAGTCAGAGTAGCCTAATAGGTCAAATTTTGAAATTCTAGGATACCAAATTCCTACATTTAAGGTGCCTTTAATGTACCTAAGGATTCTTTTGAGAGCACTTAGGTGAGATTCCTTAGCACAGATTTGGTACCTAGCACAAATACCTACTGCAAATAAAATGTCAGGTCTACTAGTAGCTAGGTAAAGTAGGCTACCTATAGCACTTCTAAAATGCTTTAAGTCCATTGGTTTTCCTTCTGGATCACTATCTATTTTAATGTTTGTTGCCATAGGGGTATTTAAGGCTTTAGAGTTTTTCATTCCGAATTTTTTAATTAGTTCTTTTGCATATTTAAATTGATGGATATAATTTTCATCTTTAGTTTATTTAATTCGAAGTCCTAGGAAAAAGGTTAGTTCACCTATAAGGCTCATTTCAAATTCACTTTCCATTACTTTTATAAATTCTTTTAAGAAATTTGTATTGGTTGAGCCAAAAATTAGGGTTGGGTCATTTTCAATGTAGATTTAGGCAATGAAGATGTCATTTTCTAAGAATTTAACAAATAGGGTTGGATCAATTTATCCTTGATTAAATCCCTTAGAAACTAAGTAATTGGATAACTTTTCATACCAGGCCCTAGGTGCTTATTTAAGTCCATACAGAGCCTTTTTAAGTTTAAACACATAATTGGGATGGTCTAAATCTTCAAACCCTGGAGGTTGACTTACATAAACTTATTCTTTTATAAATCCATTTAAAAATACAGACTTAACATCCATTTGACACAACTTGAACTCTTATGGGCTGCATAAGCTAGAAGCATCCCCACCAAAATCTTAGCTATGTCTCTTTTCATTCCATTTGACATACTTAGCTATGTCTCTTTTCATTTCGGACCACCAAAATCTTCTTTTCAAGTCCTGGTACATCTTGGTAGAACCAGGATGCATGGAGTAGAGAGTTCCATGGGCTTCTTTAAAAATCTTCTTTCTCAGCTCTTCATTCTTGGGGACACACAACCGGTCACCATAATAGAGTATCCCACTGTCAGATACTCTAAACTCTTTACTCTCTCCTTCTTGCACCTCTTGCTTGATCCTTTGGATATCAAAATCCTCAGCTTGCTCTTTCTGTATCTCTTCAAGCAAAGTTGACTCTAGTGTCAATAGAGCTAGCTGCCCATCAATAATCTCCACTCCATAATCTACTATCTCCTTCTGTAATGGTGGTGCCAATGCTGATAAGGACATCAAAGTGGCACAAGTCTTTCTACTCAGTGTATCTGCTACTCTATTTGCCTTACCAGGGTGGTAAAGGATCTCACAGTCATAATCCTTTACTAACTCAAGCCACCTTCGCTGTCTCATATTGAGGTCTTTCTGAGTGAAGAAATATTTCAGACTCTGGTGATCTGTATAAATCTTACACTGCACTCCATACAAGTAATGCCTCCATATCTTTAGAGCAAAGTCTACAGCTGCCAACTCCAGATCATGAGTGGGATAATTCTTTTCATAGTCCTTGAGTTGCCTGGAAGCATAAGCTATGACTTTGCCTTCTTGCATAAGGACTGCTCCAAGTCCTAGCTTTGATGCATCACTGTATATATCAAAGCTCTTATCACCTTCGGGTACTGTAAGAATAGGAGTGCTTGTCAGTCTCTTCTTCAACTTAAGAAAACTCTGCTCACAGTCTTCAATCCACTCATACTTCTTATTCTTTCTGGTAAGGGCTGTAAGTGGAGAAGCTATCTTTGAAAAGCCCTCTACAAACCTTCTGTAGTACCCTGCTAAACCCAGAAAACTTCTGATCTCACTAGCATTCGTTGGTCGACTCCAGTTACTAACTGCTTCAATCTTGGCTGGGTCTACCATAATGGCTTCTTTGGAAATGATGTGGCCTAGGAATGCCACCTGGTCAAGCCAAAACTCACACTTTGAGAATTTGGCCTACAGCTCCCTCTGGTGTAAGGTCTGCAACACTATCTTCAGGTGTTCTTCATGTTCTTCCTGAGTCTTTGAATACACTAGGATATCATCAATGAAGACAATGACGAACTTGTCCCGAAAATCCTTGAACACTCTATTCATTAGATCCATAAACGTCGCAGGGACGTTTGTCACTCCAAAGGGCATGACCACAAACTCATAGTGCCCATATCTTGTACTGAAAGCAGTCCTTGGCACATCACTCTTCTTCACTCTGAGCTGATGGTAACCTGATCGCAGATCTATCTTGGAGAACGCTGTGGCTCCCTTCAGCTGATCAAATAAATCATCTATCCTCGGCAAAGGATATCTGTTCTTGATGGTTACCTTATTCAAAGCTCGATAATCTATACACATTCGCATAGATCCATCTTTCTTCTTGACGAGCAATACAGGAGCTCCCCAAGGTGAATGACTAGGGCGGATGAAACCCTTGTCAAGCAGCTCTTGCAATTGTTCTTGCAATTCTTTCAGTTCTGCTGGCGCCATGCGATAAGGTACCTTCGAAATTGGGTTGGTTCCTGGGGCCAACTCAATTTCAAACTCAATTTCCCGATTGGGAGGGAGTCCTGGTAACTCTTCAGGAAACACCTCAGGATAGTCACAGACTACCCTCACTTCTTCTCTCTTCAACCCTTCTCCTTGACTTGCATCCACTATATGAGCTAGAAAACCAGAGCACCCCTTCTCTAACATTCTCTGAGCTTGTAAGGTAGATAAGAACCTTTTTGTCTTTCTCTTTGGGTCTCCAATAAACTCAAATGGAGGTTCTGCTTCTGGTGTGAACTTGACTTTTCTCTTGCGGCAGTCTATAGAAGCATTGTACTGGCTCAAGAAGTCCATCCCTAAAATGACATCGTAATCCTTCATCTCAAGGACTACCAAGTCACTGTAGAGCTCTCGGTTGGACTGCCCTCAGCCTCTCAGTAGAGGTCATTACTTCCCCCGACGGTAAAGTTGTTAAGAACTTCATCGTTCAATATTTCTAGTGGCCTTTATACTGTTTAAGTAGTGCTCGGTGATCAAAGCACTACTTTTCAATTCTTCGGAGGTTTGCAGCCTCTTAACACCGCTAGCCCCATTTAACGCTATCTCAGTCCTTAACATCTTGATCATTAGCCTGACTCTTTCTCTTTCAGTGCCAACTAGCTCTAGGCACAGACAAGCTAGTCGGTTGAACTTCCTCACTCCTTCATCCACGGATAGTTCTCCAGGTCTGAACTCCATGAATTCATCATAACGCTTGTTGGTTACTCGCATATGAATGTATTCTTTAAAGAACTCGATCTCGAAGTCGGCCCATGTCATCTGGCTGACATTTCTCTTGGCCTAGACTCTCTCCCATCACAATCTAGCATCTCCGGTAAGGCAGAAGGAGACGCACTTTATCTTCTCTACCTCAGGTCAGTCCAGTTGCTCTACTTTGCTTTCCAACATTTTGAACCATGCTTGAGAATCCCATGGTTCACTTGTGCCTGAGAAGTTCTCTGGCTTCAGTTTCTACCACTAGATGAGGTACGCTTCTTGCCTTACCCCCCCCCCCCTTGCCGAGACTATAGATGTAACCGATGGATCATCGGTCACAACTGGTGCCACTACATTCTCCACCAGCGGGGTAATGGGAGCGGCCTACTGGTTAGTCATCATGGTGGCAATAACTTGCTGCTATTCTACTACTTATCCTTGTAACCGAGCCACCACCTCTAAAAGATTTGGTGGTGGTACTGACTTTGTTGCCTCTTGCCCTTTAGGAGCTCGCTCCTCATTTTGGGCCTTTCTAGGACGTCCTCTTGACATTCACTTACTCTATATCATAAAGAGACTATGTTGCCTCTTGCCCTCTAGGAGCTCGCTCCTCATTTTGGGTCTTTCTAGGACGTCCTCTTGCCATTCTCTTACTCTACAGTGTAAAGAAAATAAAAACTCATTATCTCTTACTAACTTACTTCATTATCTCTTTGCACATATTAGCATAAAATAATACCAATATACTTTTCTATCATCATGCACTTACTGATACTAGCAGTCAATAATAAAAAGCATATAAAACTACAACATATGAACTTCTTACTTGGCAGGCGGCAGGATTGATGCTTGATGTCAGTGTGGCGGAAGGGTGGAACCTTTTGCTCTGATACCACTCTGTGACGACCCGCCTTCTCTAACATTCTCCCTTACGGCGGGCGCCACATTCACTTAACCTTAACTTTACCTTAGTCTTAGCCTTAGGATTACCACTACTTGACTTCCCTTAACTTGCTCTGATATTTTTTTTTCTTCTCTCTTTTTTTTTCCAAAAAAACAAAACAACTTTCATTTTATTAGCTTGGCCAAGATTTGACCCCTAGACCTCTTAGTTGTAAGACTAAAGCACTAACCAGCTGCTCTATACCACTTTCTTTTCAATGGTACCAGTGTACTGCTATATAGCCAGTCGACTGGTATCGGCCACAGAAACTTTCTGGGCCCGGCACCAGTCGACTGGCCTCATGGCAGTCGACTGGTGCATTGAACAGTAGGTTCTGTTCGATATCGCAGTCGACTGGTTCTGAACCAGTCGACTGGCACGCCTGAAAACCTGCATTTCAGACCTGAAAACAATCTCCAACGATCCACAAAACATATACTTCCAAGACATACAAAGACATAACTCCATTTCTATACTCTATACTAGTTTTATGAACATTTTAGCAACTCAAAACGAATCCAATAACTTGAAATTAGAATCCTTGCGAGATTTAACAAAACTATTAAAACGTAAGCAAAACACTCTAGAGTTTGTACCAAACTTAACCTCTATGCGTAGTTTAAACAAAGTCATTCATTCTACCACTTCAAAACACCAAAACACATGTTCTACAAGACTTAGCCCAAAGATCTCTTCCACGGTTCCGCCGCCACTGAACATCAAAGCAAGTCCCTTCGCCTCCTTAACTTATGCTTTTTCTTTACCTTTATCTGCAATAGAAGGAATATGCAACTAATAAGCAAATTGCTTAGTAAGTAAATCCTAACTCACAAATCCAAACGATAAGGGATAAACATGCTCTTTTCAAATAATGCTTACTTCAAAACACATGCACATTGAAATACATATACATGGAAACTTTCACATACTTATCATGCTCAATCATGCTTGAAAACATTTACTAGCATTAAAACATTGGCAAATCTAACATGCTCATAATTTCTTTTGAGACTTGCTACTTATGCATTTCCATACTTTAAACCACTAACTTCCTTGCTCTTGCTCTTTAACATGCTTGTAACATAACAATGTTAACATACTTAGCAAAACATATGCTTAAACTGAAAACACTTACATATACTCATATACTTCAAAATAATAATCAACTTTCTCAGGCCTTGACAATGTACCTGGTATCAGTGTACCAATGCGCACATCCCTAATAGGTTTCGGGGTAGCTACCCACCGCACCCTATTAGAGCTTCTTTCTAACTTTCTGTGGGCCTCTCTTTTGCCCGGTACATGTCACTTTACAAAAGTAAAATACTTTCTTACTCATAATGCTTGTATTTATCAAGCTAACTTTCTTTTTGCATAACTTTTTGCACTACAAAACTTTACCTTTCTCACTTGGAACTTTCATCGAGCACCTTGCGTGCCCTTAACCCAAAACTCATCTTTGGGACTTTTCAAGAACTTGGCCTTTCATGATTAGATCACACATATAAAATCTACTCCAATTCAAGTTCTATGATTAAAAACATGTATTCTTGAGAAACTTAAATCACACCATAAACAATATTCTCCAAACATGCACTTAGATTTCAAAATCAAGGTTCTACAACAAGAAAACTACATGCGAAGCTACTCCTATTGCAAGTGAGTGATTTACTTATCCTTTTCTTGAAGAAAACTCACTAAGTATCTCGAAATTTCTATTGTAGGGTTCTTTTCCTCTTCCTTTGCAAGAAAACTCCACTTCTTAGCCCTAGGGAAGAAGCCCTAGGCTCTCCACTCAAGAGGAGGAAGAAGGAGGAAGAAAACCCTTGGTTTTCTCCCTGTTTTCGCATCCCCCAAGCTCCCTATTCGCGCAGCCTCTCCAAGCCCTAATGGGGTCTTAACTCAACTTAAGTGGAAGTTTGAATACCTCTTCATGAAACGGGCTAAATCAACTATAATATTATTTTGTTTCATCTTTTTTTGTGCTTGATACCCTAGCCCAGTTGGTTACTTGGATGCCCTTAAGGCCTTGCTTGCCTTGTGGTCACGGGATAAAATCCCACCCGACCCCTTATTTTTTTCTTTTTATTTTTAATCCGAAAAAATACTATAAAATTTCGAAAAATCCCTAATAATACCAGAAAATTATTGGGTGTTACACATAAACTGGGGTTAATGCCATAAGAGGAAATCTAGGTTAGTTCGGATACCTCTAAAAGGGAAACCAAATAGCAGTAATCTAAAATGTGACCCAATCAGCCCCATATACCAATGTAATCTAATATGAGGAAACCCCACATATGTTTCAAGATAATAAGTACCATTTTGTGACATTTTAATAAGATTACTAAACTAGAGATTATGCAACACATACTTGATGATACCCCACATAAGATCCTTATGATACCCCACATAAGATCTTGTCTGGGGGAATTGTTGATCCTAGTATGATACTTTTCATGGATTATTATAGCAAAGAAATCTGGTTAAGTGTGAGGTATCCTGAAATCATATGATACCCCACATAAGGATAATAATCTGGATAACTGATACACTATCTAATCATATGATTAATAGTATTTTTGTAGATTTCATATTTATTATTATAGCAAAGAAATCTGGTTAAGTGTCACATAATAATCCATAGATTACTATTATAGCAAAGAAATCTGGTTAAGTGTGAATTAACTGATGATATTATTAGCTTTAGATTTTTTATCATAGTATCTAAGGATCCTGGTATGATACTTTTCTTATGGTTTTTAAAATTTTGATTTAGTCTAAATAAGATTATGTGCTTATCAGGGGTATCAACATGGCTTACTTGATGATACCCCACATAAGAGGAACTAGTCTTGAGATTCGAACTTGAGTATATAGGGAACTGATGACAAAATGTCACATAAGAGGAAATCCCTATTATTTACAAAAATACTATTAATCATTAGTATTTTTGTAGATTTCATACTATAAAAATATGATGATAATACTTGATGATACCACACATAAGGATAATAATCTATGGATTATACCCACATAAGATCTTGTCTGCGGGAATTGTTGATCCTGGTACAGATTTCATAAGAAAAGTATCTTCATGGGGCTTCAGGAATTATCATCAAGTATGTGGAATCATGGCGTAAATCATAAGAAAAAACTTAAAAAAATCAAATCATAATTCCTTGGGTCTCTATCTAACTCAGTTTGTTACTTACTAACTCTTATAAAACAGCGACTTTCACTTGGGTTAGTCAAGTTAAGTAGTCTGATTATGTTTAACTTTCTAAGCTTGATTACTTAACCTGATTGCTATTCAATTGTATTTATTGCCCCAACTGCCTTTGATGCACTGACATAAAGCATCCTGAGTCAAAGCATAGACCCAAGCATCTCAACTCAATCTAGGTTGTCAATCAAAGTATCCTAATATGTTTGTGAGATGTTGGCTTCTAAATTTATAGGAACATGCAAACTACGGTTAAGTCCCAAGCTATGTCCATAATGAAGAAAATTTCTAGTTTTAAAGGGGGTAATTTTTGAAAAACTAAGTCAAAAAATTTTAAAAATAAAAAGTTTAAACAATATGTTTTTAAACTATGATTTTTGAAAAACAGTTAATTATTTATTTTAATGATTTTGCAAAGAAATCCAAAAAATATATATAAATGGAAACTAATCCTATTCTACTGAGCACATTACTAATTGTCTTCTTAGTGAACTAAACTCTGACTCAGATAGTAGTTTAGTGAAGATATCAACTATGTTAGATTTTGAATCTATGTGAATAACTATAATTTTGCCTCTGGCTACATGATCCCTACCAAAGTGGTGTTTAATTTCAATATGTTTAGTTCTGGAATCTTCTTTCAAAATATATTTCAAAAAGAGTGGCTACTACAATTTTTTTTTGATATATGGCAAAGAGGGAGAGTAGAAAAATAAAGTTAAAAATCAAGTTTTTCTCTCTTCCCAGAAAGATTTTTTTTTAAAGAAAACTTTATCTTCTTTATAAAAATATTTTCACATTACATAGAATTTCTTTTGCTTAGAAGTTTTTCAAAAAAATTCCATGTCTTTTAAACACTTTTTCAAAACTAAACTTAGAATTATTTTTTTCAAAGTAATGAACGTTTTCATACTTAGTGTTCATTTCAAAAATTAGAAAAACTTTCAAAATGGAAATTGCATGTTTTCAAAAGCTTCAGGGGGAGAATTTTAAATCAAGGGGGAGTTTTATGTAATATTTCAAAATTATTTTGCAAAATTGCAGATGTTCTAAAAAAGAGGAGATTAGTAATTAAGGGGGAGAGTTAAAAGCTTTTTTCAAAATTTGTCGCATATTAAAGGAAAATTACTTTATTTTGCGCTTTATCTCTTATTTACATATTTTTTTTAACTTAACTATTAATCTGGGTTGTCCTAAATCAAAAAGGAAAAGATTGTTGGGGCCAGAAGTACCAGATCGAACCTTGTTTTCATAATGGCAAAGGGTTCAAAGTAAAGTTTTATGGTGATATGATGATTTTACTAAGTGTGCAGGAAAGTCCTAGTTGAGCTACGCACGAAGTCATGACATGCAGGATTCAGCATGAAGTCTTGGTCGAGGACTAGGCATAAAGTCCTGGCCGAGGGTTGGGCACTGAAGACCTGATTGAGGGTTGGGCATGAACCTTCTAGGTCAACACTAAAGCCCCTGGAAACCATACAAATGCAAGATGAACTAGCCAAGCTGCGAGATAAATTTGAGTACTCCCTGGACACCATACAAGCATTGTAGCACAACCTGAAGAAGATGAAGAAAAGAGAAGACAACCTTTACGCTGAGTAGGTTGTCCCCTACTAAAAGAGAACGAGCGTTTGACCCTTAAGCTCGAGGAGCTAGAAAAATTGAAGGCCGATCAGGAGGGTATACTTCAAGAAGCCGTCGACCAATTATCAGAGGAAATGACCGAGCGAGCAAAGAATGAAAAGGCCATAACAACCATCCAGGAGCAACTCACTAAAGTTGTACAAGCCCGAGATGCTACAATCTCTAGCCTGGACTAGGTAAAGACCGACTGGGAGAAGGTAATAAATGAACTCAAAGCCCACCAAGCCAACGAGGATGCTCCGCACCAAGCATTTAAAGAGGAGTTCCTTCACTCACCTAATACCATGATTTGCTAGGCTCCTAGGTGATCAAACGGATGACTCAGGGGTTCAAAGGAGCACTCAAGCAGATCATCAAAGCAAAGGTTTTGAAGCCTAGCACTGATTTAAGCTTCCTTGACCTAAGAAAAGTATGGGCCAAGCTTTCCGAGTCAGAGAAAGAATAGTTGGGCTATCTTGTAATCTACAATCATGTATTCCTTTATATTAATGAACAAGTCTTGTTCATATTAACGAGCAAGTCTTCTATCCGAGTATAAGTACCTTTCCTAAACCTTCTGTCCGAACCCTCAGACTTAACCGAGGAGAGACATACAAACCAACAATCACACTTAGGCCCTAACCTTGCAAAAGCACCTTTGACTGTAAGGTCCCGAACGAGAAGGTTAAGCATCATAAACATCTTATGATTTCCAATTAATCTTAACACAAGCTCCCAAACAAGAGCATGTGATAGGATAAACACTACGTAAGAGCGCCTCCATCCTTAAGCTCCTGAGCGAGAGGTTGAGCCTCGTAAGGGCTAACGCTATGTAAGAACGCCTTCATCCTTGAGCTCCCGAGTGGGAGGCTGAGCCTCATAAGGGATAACGCAACATAAGAGTGCCTTCATCCTTGAGCTCCCGAGTGGAAGGTTGGGCCTCGTAAGGGCTAATGTTGCGTAAGAGCGCCTTCATCCTTGAACTCCTGAGCGGAAGGTTAGGCTTCGTAAGGGCAAACGTTGTGTAAGAGCGCCTTCATCCTTGAACTTCCGAGCGGTGGGAGGTTGGGCCTCATAAGGGCTAACGATGCCTAAGAGCACCTTCATCCTTGAGCTCTCGAGTGGGAGGTTGAGCCTCGTAAGGGCTAATGCTGCGTAAGAGCGTGTTCTTTGTTGAGCTCTCGAGCGGGAGTTAATGTTTGTATTTTATTTTATTAGCACTATCAAAAAGTACATAAGCTAGCATACAAGAACACAATAATGATAGACAAAGCCATACTCATTGTGTCCGATAAGACTGCAAGTGATTAGTGCTCCAAGGCCGCTCTAGCTTTTTCCCATCTAGCTCTTGGTTTAGGTGGGTATATATAGGCTGCAATAGGAACCATGAGGAGGAGTTGGTTTTGGTCTCCTAACGGATCCTTAACCCAACCCGTTAATAATAACCCGCTCCACAATGGGCTATTATTGAACTACCGCACCAACCCCATATTAATATATGGGCTCCACCTTATTATGTGTACATTATCTCCCTATGTTTAAGATATCGCATATCCATTAATTAATTAAATTATTATAAATTTAATTAATTAATATCTAACTCCAAGAGTAGTACCACTCAACCTTATTATCATGTCGGATCAAGTCCACCTGCAGGATTTACATGATAATCCTTATGAGCTCCTTAATGGGATATCATCATCCTAAAATAATTAGGGCATAGTTTCCTTCTATAATTAATGACACACCATATAAATAATATTATTTCTCAATTTACTGGGCCTATTGATTTAACGAATAAATCTCGCCCATTGATAAATTAAAGAAATAAATATTAAGTACACGTGCTCGTTATTATATCGGGATTAAGAGCATGTACATCCATAATAACCTGAGGTCTTGTTCGATTATATAGTCAGTATAAATCGAATTACCTCATATCGGTCCTGCTCAATACACACAAAGTGCACTAGTGTAATTCTATAGTCAAGATAGACTAATACCAAATTATACTATAACCATTCAAATGGTTTGCCCAAATCCATCTCGGTTGTGAGCCACTACTTATACTTTACAAGGAAATGATAACATGATCTTCTGTGTGACACCACACACCATGTTATCTAAAATGTAAAGTAACAAACAACTGTAACGACCCGGAAAATTCTCTTAATATTTTTTTAAAATATTAAGCATGTCTAGATAATTTTTCAAGGGACCTAGAAATATTAATACGAACTTTGGCCTAGAAAATTCATGTTTTCTCATTTAAATTGGGAAAAAGGGCACTAATGGGCCTTATATGGGCTTTTTAGTACCATAATTATTGGTGAATTTTAGGTGAAAATTAGTATAAATATAAAGGGGTTTTAATGAGAAATGTTTACATAATTATGGGGGAATTTTTAAAGGATTTTCGAAAATAATAGAAAATAAAAAGGAAAAATAAAATAAAAATAAGGTGCATGGGCCAAGGATTGAACCTTGGACCTCTTGTACAACCATGTATGCTTTAACCAACTCATCTAGCAAGGGAATGTTATAAGGGAATGAAATAGAGATTGGTTAAGGCTTAGAAGAAGATGAAGGGTCATGGAGAGACTCTTCATTTACCTCCTTAATGGGTGATAAAGAGGGGGGTTTGGGAGTTTCTTTCTTCCTTCCATCAATTGCATTTGCTCCCCTCCTCCCTCCTCATTCTAGCCGAAACCCCAAGGAGGAGTTCTCCCTTGTAAAAACTTCCACCAAGGCTTCATCTCCAAGATCTAAGGTCTTCACAAGAGTACAAGGGCTAAGGGTGGTCAAGAGGCAATAAGATTTCCATCCTTCTCTCAAATCTAAGGTTTATAATCAAGATCAACCAAAGTAAGACTCTCTCACCTGTGGTATAATAGTTCCTTATGATTTCCATGATTTTTAGCATGATATATTGGTTGGTTTTTGGATTTGATGTTGAAAGGAAAGAAAACCAAGAACCCTAGGTTTATGGGTTCGGCCACAAGGATTTTAAGGTCTATAATTATGCTAAAAATATTTATAATGTTGTCTAATATGCTCTCATGATGTTTAGAGATTAAATATAATTTTTGAGAATTTTTGGGGTACCCTAGAATACCCTAGGGTTTCAGCCAACGTCAAGGACCCATGTGTAGGGTTGGGTTCAAAACCTCAAGTATATGTTTTATGTTTTATCATGATATAAGGGAGATGGAGGGTGTTTATGTGAATGTTTCACATGGCCTAGAGACCCTATAGGTTTCGGCCAAGTACCCTAATAGGGTGGAAAGTTAGGACTTATTTCAAGTAAGGGCCCCAATGGCCCTATGGTAAGGTATAGTTGGTATTTAACAATTGATTTGGGGTTTTTAATGGAATTTTTCCATACCCCCATGGCCTTGAAGTTTCAGCCAAGAGTAAGATTAGGGCTAAAGGATTAGGGTTGGCCTTAAGTATGGAATCAAAGGGTTCCTATGGCCTAGTATATGTGTATGAGATGTTGTTTGGGAAGTTATGTGAAGGTTCATGGACCTAGGGTTCCTTGGGGACTTTCGGCCAAGGACATAACCTAGGGCTAGGGTTGGGTTAAACCTACCAAGATGCTTGTGTATAGGTTACTAAGAGGTATGTTTAAGTAAGATGGAAGAATTTTTATGTTAACCAAACCATTAGTTTATATGTCATGAAGTATATGATTAGGTCATAAATATTTAAGACATGTGTCATGATCTATGAATGATATGTATGTATGCCATGTTTTATGAATAATATGTATGTATGCCATGTCTTATGAATGATATGAAGGTATGCCATGTTTATGAATAAATTGTATGTATGTCATGCTTTATGAATGATGTGTACATATGCCATGTTTAAGAATGAAAATGATGAATGAAGTTAAAGTTCATGCCTTCAAGGCATAACGATGATGTTAAGTATGATGAAAGTATGATGAATGAATGAATATGCTATGAATGATGATGAATGAGAAAGCATGTGAAAGCATTTTATTTTATTTTATGGGCTTGTACCGGACCTAAGTAAGGTCCACGGTTCTGGACTACCGATGAAGCTGTCCATGGTTCGGGACTACCGATGAAGCTGTCCTTACGGTTCGGGACTACTGATGAAGCTGTCCTTACCCTAGTAGGTCGAGATTAGCTACCTCGTATTTACTTAGGGATGCGCGCATATGATGAATGAATGTGGTACAAGCCAGGGCCCAATGAATGTTATGATTATGTTCAAGTATTTAAAAGCATGTTTTTAAATATTAAGCATCCTTATATATATATATGCAATTGCCACATGCATCCATCCATGTTATGCATTATATTTATGATAAGAATACTATGCAAAGTAAGTTTATGCAAGGTATGTTTATGCAAATGATTTTATGTATGTTTATGCTAATATATGATGCCATGATTTAATTGTGTTTATGCTAAGTAGAATGCCATGATTTTATTTATGTTCATGCTAGTTTCGGATGCCATGATTTATGTATGTTTATGATTTAATTGTGTTTATGCTAAGTTAGAATGCCATGATTCTGTTTATGTTCATGCTAGTTTAGGATGCCATGATTTAAGTATGTTTATGCTAAGTTAGAATGCCATGATTTTATTTATGTTCATGCTAGTTTAGGATGTCATGATTTAATTATGTTTATGCTAAGTCAGAATGCCATGATTTTATTTATGTTCATGCTAGTTTAGGATACCATGATTTAATTATGTTTACGCTAAGTTAGAATGCCATGACTTTATTTATGTCCATGCTTATTTATGATGCCATGATGTAATTATGTTATGCTAAGTTAGGATGCCATGATTTTATTTATGCCCATGTTAATTTTTGAAGCCATGATTTAAGTAGGTTTGTGCTAAGATAGGATGCCATGATTTTATTTAGGTCCAGGCTAAGAATGTTTATGAGGTTATGTTGATTATGTTTATGTCTATGCCAAGTATTATGTCATGCTATGAATGTTTACGATGTTGATGTCTATGCCCAGTATTATGCCATGCCATGAATGTTTTTATGGTTATGTTGTATGTTTTTATGGTTATGTTTATGCCATGCTACGAATGTGATTAAGTTATGTTCATGCCATGACGAATGGATGCTAAGTGATGAAAAGGGTTTATGTCTAAGTAAAGCACTAAGTATGTTAATGTCTTATGTGCTCATGATTAAATGAGGAATGGTTTTAGTGAGTAGGAAAGAGTCTTACTAAGCCTGTGTGCTTATAGTCTTATTTTCCTTATACCGCAGATCACGCAAGAGGACAGTAAGGAAGCAGCAGGAGGGCCTTAAAGCATGTGTGTGATAGTGACTTGGCCAAGAGACCATATGTTTGCTCGTCTTATGATAGAACTTTACCTTTACTATTAAGTACTTGAATGTGACTCTATGACATGATGCTAAAGTATGACATGATATGATGCTAAGTATAAAGTTAATATGCCAAGTTCCCATGTTATGATGTTAGGAATGGTAGTAAGTGCATGTAGGTGTAAATTTAAAGGTTTCCGCTACATTATGATGTCTACATGCCCTAAGTATGTTAACGTAACGCCTCTTTATGAAAAGAAAAAAAAAGTGGGCGTTACAGGTTGGTATCAGAGCAGTAACCATCTCACTACACACACATCAAGCCCTCTTCATGCCGCTTCCAAGTAAGTACCTCTTTACCTAGCTGATAGTATTAAGATGTTTTATGATTTTAAGATATGCAAGTATGAACGGTATTTATGATGAAAAGTACGTTACGATATGTAACGACGAATGATACTTTATCTTATTTTAGGAATTAAATATTTAGAATAATATGGGGGTAGGAAAAAACTGATACTGGCCATACTTGTCTTTGGTGAAGAAAAACATGGCTAGAAGACAGAGTAACCGGCTTAACGAGACAACTCCAACGCCTGACCTGATGCAACTAGTAACCCAGCTCCAACGTCAGGTTACCGAGCAGCAACAAACTATTAACACCTTAATGAACCAACAGGAAAATTCTACTACTCCACCAGTGAACCAGACTGCTGCGCCTGTGGCGCCTACGGTTACACACACTCCTCCGTCGAACTCGACCACTGTGGCACGACAGGAGGCTTATTTGATCCAGTGGTTAAGACTGAAACCGGAGAATTTCTCGGGTACCGGTGAACCATGGGACGCCCAGGCATGGTTCAAGACGGTGGAAAGTACACTGGAGCTGCTAGACTGGCCTGAGCATGAGAAGGTCAAGTGCGCATCATTCTGCCTTTCTGGGGATGCCAGAATGTGGTGGGAGAGGGTCAGGACCAAGAGAGAAGTAAACCAGATGGCGTGGGCCGATTTCGAATCAGAATTCTTTGAAGAATTCTTCAATATGCGTGTTACAACCAAACACTACGACGAGTTTACGGAATTCCGGCAGGGCAACCTCTCGGTCAATGAAGCCGTGAAGAAATTTAATCGACTGGCCCGTCTGTGCCCTGAGCTGGTCCGCACAGAGAAAGAGAGGGTCCGACTTATGCTGAAGATGTTACGGCCCGAAATAGCTCTGAACGTGGCTGGTGGAGTTAACAGGCCCCAGACTGTCATACATCTAATACTCATCCCCTCAACATGCTTATCATAAGCTTTCACTGGAAGGGACTTAGTGAAAGGATCTGCTAGGTTATCCACTAATACAATCTTGGCGATAACAACTTTTCCTCGCTTTACGATATCTCGTATCAGGTGGTACTTGCGCTCAATGTGTTTACATGCCTTATAGGCTCGTGGTTCCTTCGAGTTTGCTACTGCAACACTATTATCACAATAAATTATGATAACTTTGAGCAAACCAGGAATCACCTCTAAGTCCATTAAGAAGTTCCTGAGCCTTACAGCTTCTTTGGTTGCCTCAGAGGCTGCCATATACTCAGCTTCCATGCTGGAGTTCGCAAAGCATTTCTACTTGGTACTCCTCCATACTATGAATCCACCTCCCAAAGTAAACACATAACACGAGGTAGACTTACTATTATCCCTATCTGATTGGAAATCAGAATCCATGTAATCCACAAGGAACAAATGATCTGCCTAGTAAACTAGCATATATTTCTAGTCCTTTTTAGATACTTTAATATATTCTTTATCATAGTCTAATATCCTTGTCCTGGATTACTTTGATATCTGCTAACCATCCCCACGGCAAAGCAGATATCCGGTCTCGTACATAACATAACATACATTAGGCTTCCTATAGCCGAAGCATAAGGAACTGCCATCATCTCTTCTATCTCCTTTGATGTTTTAGGACACATCTCCTTAGATAAAGGTACTCCATGCCGAAAAGGTAGAAAATCTTTCTTGTAGTTTTGCATGCTAAAACGAGCTAGGATAGTGTCAATATACGAAGCTTGAGATAAGCAAACATCCTTTTCTTACGATCTCTTATAACCTTGATCCCAAGGATGTGTCCAGCTTCTCCCAAGTCCTTCATATCAAATTGTTTGGACAACCATACCCTTACGTCTGACAACACTTTGACATTGTTATAAATGAGCAAAATGTCATCTACGTATAGTACAAGAAATCCCACTACGTCTCCGTCACTTCTCTTGTATACACAAGACTCATCCGGACTTTGTATGAATCTATAAGACTGAATTACCTCATCAAACCGGATGTTCCAAGATCTTGAAGCTTGTGTCAATCCATAAATGGACCGATTAAGCTTGCACACAAGATGCTCTTTTCCCTTTGCAATGAATCCTTCTGGTTGCTTCATATAGATGTTTTCTTCAAGACTTCCATTAAGGAAAGTTGTCCTGACATCCATTTGCCAAACCTCATAATCCATATGAGCAACAATAGACAAGAGAATCCAGATAGACTTAAGTATGGCTATCGACAAAAAGGTCTCCTCATAATTAATACTCTCTTTCTGAGTATACCCCTTCGCAACAAGCCTTGCTTTAAAGGTTTCCACCTTTTCGTCTGATCCTCTCTTTCTTTTGTAGATTCACTTACATCCAATGTCTTTTACACCTTCCGGTGGTTCTACTAGCTCCCAGACTTGATTAGAACACAGATTCTATCTCAAATTTCATCGTCTTTTGCAAAGATACCTCATCTTTATCTTGGAGTGCTTCATCATAGGTACAAGGATCAGGTTCATGTTCACCAGGGACCAAGTCTGAAGAGTCTCCTATGAACATGAATCTGTCAGGTTATCTAACAACTCTCCCACTACGACGAGGTACTACCTGTGTATCATCTGTGACACGCGGTGCAGTCACTTGTGGTATATCATCCTGTACCGTTGTACTGAAGTAGGAACTTCCTCCCTTATTTCCTCTAGAACAATCTTACTCATAGTCTTGTGGTTCATTACATAGTCCTCCTCTAAAAATCGGGCATTCGTGCTAACGATGACCTTCTGATCTTTAGGACTATAAAACAAACCACCTTTTGTTCTTCAGGATAGCCTACAAACAAGCGAACTTCTGTACGAGATTCCAACTTATCAGCGTTTCCCTTCAGCACATGTGATGGACTACCACAAATCTGAATATGTCTTAGACTAGGCTTACACCCATTCCATAATTCTATAGGAGTAGAGGGTACTGATTTAGAAGGTACCAAGCTCAGAATATACACTGTTGTCTCCAAAGCATACCCCCAGAACGAATTCGGTAATTCAGAATAACTCATCATTGATCTAACCATTTCCATAAGAGTCCTATTCCTTCGCTCCGCCACACCGTTCTGTTGGGGTGCACCAAGTGCGGACAATTGAGATTGAATCCCAGTCTTTGATAAGTAACTCTTAAACTCTCCCAAGAGGTACTCACCACCACGATTAGACCGTAGTGTCTTGATACTTTTACCATGACGTTTCTCCACATCAGCCTTGTATTCTTTGAACTTGTCAAAGAACTCAGACTTGCGGCGTATCAAGTAAATGTATCCATATCTCGAATAGTCGTCTATAAATGAGATGAAATATTCAAAGCCACCTCTTGCCTGGATAGACATAGGACCGCACAAATCAGAATGAACTAATTCCAGCACTTCTTTGACTCTATACCCCTTGGTCTGAAAAGGCCTCTTGATCATTTTTCCTTCCAAGCAAGATTCGCAGGTTGGGAAATCTTCCACCACCAATGAACCCAAAGGTCCATCAGCTATCAACCTTTGAATTCTGCTCAAGTTAATATGACCCAACCTTAGATGTCAATGATATGTTTGGTTCATTTTTGAAGATTCTATTCTCTTATTAGAATTAGAAGATCTGTTATTCATTTCCATTTGCATCGTGAGAGTTATTTGATTAAGAGTATAAAAATTTTCAACCAACGCACCAGAACAGATAATCTCCCTATTTCTTTTGATAATAACTTTGTCATTAAAAGAAACAGAATATCCATTCATAAATAATTTAGAAACTGAAATTAAATTCTTTCTAAAACAAGATACGTAAAGATAATTTCTCAAAATCAAAAATTTATTCTTAGCAAAAGATAAATAGACATCCCCCACTGCATTAGTCGTCACCTCTATAGCATTGCCCATGTAGATGGTAATCTCGCCCTCAGATAGTCGTCTGGTTTCTTGGAACCCCTGCAATAAATTGCAGACATGATCAGTGGCTCCCGTATCTACACACCAGGTACTGGTAGATAACACCGCTAAACATGTTTCAACAACTAACAAAAAAGATATACTTTGATTTTTCTCCTTTCGGCGGGGATAGCCCACCTTCCATTGTCTAGCCTGCTTGCATGTGAAGCACTTGCCTTTCGGCTTCTTCAAACCACCTTGAGATCCAACAACTTTCTTTGTCGAACCAACTTGTTTCTTCTTCTTCTTACTACCTTTCATCTTAGAAGCAGAAACGTTTTCAGCAATGTAAGCTTGAGCACTTTGACGAAATAACCCTTCTGCTGCCTAGAGTTCTGTCAGAAGTTCCACCAACGAATACATCCTTTTGTTCATGTTGTAGTTTAGGCGGAACTGCTCAAAACTCTTCGATAGCGTCTGGAGAATAATCGACCTGGGTTTCCCTGTCGATTTCAGCTCCAAGGACTTCCATCTCATTTAAGTAAGCCATCATCTTGAGGACATAGTCCCTTATGGGTGTCCCCTCAGCCATGGTGGTCATCATCAAGTTCCTCAGAGCCTCTTGCCTGGCAGCCCGATTCTGGTGTCCGATGAGTTCCTTGAGATTGAGCATCATGTCATAGGCAGTAGCGAAAGCCTGATGCTGATGTTGCAGTACATTTGACATGGAAACCAAAATGTAACACCGCACCATCTCATTTGCCTTTATCCACTTCCTATAACTCTCTTTCTCCTCTTCACTAGAATCATCCCTAGGCTTAGCGGAACTTATGAACCCTTTGCCATTATCAAAACTTAGGTTTGATCTTGGTGCTTCTGGCACCAACAATCACCTCCTTTTTGATTTATGCCAACCAGGTTCAAAAAGTTAAGTTTAAAACATATGAAGCATATAAGAAACATGTTTATTCTAAGAAAATCACTTTTTGAAAATTTTTTGCTAAGCTCCCCCTAAAATAGAGATTCTCCCCTTAAAACTTTCAATGATATGCAGTTTTTCAAAAATGACTAAGTGTACAAATTTTAACCAAGTATTTTTTGTAAAAAAAAACATATGCACATTTACCAAGATTTTACACTTAAAAAATTGTGCACTTGAAAATCTTTTTGCATAAAACATTTTACATTTAGAAAATGTTTTGTAATTAGAAAAAATTTGCATTTAGAAAATTTTCACTTAGAAATATTTTGCATTTAGAAAATTTTTCACTTAGAAAAATCTTGCACTTAAAACTTTTGCACTTAGAAAATTCTTCACTTAGAAAAAAAAAATTTATACTTAGAAAAATTTTGTGCACCTGGAAAAAGATTTTGTAAACAAAATTGTGCATTTGGATGTTTTAATGCACTTAACTTGAAAATCTAAGAATAATTCTTTTCTTTTTCTCTCCCCCTTTTCCATATATCAAAAAACTGCTTGAAAAACTAATTGCAAAATTAGAGCCAGTTTTTAACAAAATCTAAATACATATTGAACCAATTCTAGTTAGTCCAAGCAAAAAAACCAATTAAATTGAACTCGTTCAGGTCCTGTCTAACCCTGTTAGCTACTTACTAACTGTTATATAACAGTATCTTTCACTAGGATTAGTCAAGTTAAGTGATCTGATCAAGTTAGATTTTCTAGGTTTGAACACTTAGCTTGATTGCTGTTCAATTGTATTTATCGCCTCAACTACTCTAGATGCACTACTTAAAGCATCTTGAGTCGAGGCATAGACCTAAGCATCTCAACCCAGTCTAGGTTATCAATCAAAGTATCCTAAGGTGCTTGTGAGATGCTGGCTTCTAGATCTATAGGTGCATGCACTTCTAGGGTTAAAGCCTAAGCTAAATCCATTTGCGTAAAAAATCCTAGTTTTAAAGGGGGTAATTTTTCAAAAGATCTAAGTCGGAAAGGAATTTTAAAATTCAAGCTTAATAAAAAATGATTTTTTGAAAAGATATGAAATACTAGTTTTTGAAAAATATTGAAAACATAAAGAAATTTTAAGAAAAATTAGAACAGTCCTATTCTTCTAAGCACAATCCTAACATGTAAGTCAATTATAAAGTGATAACAAGTCAAATATGAAAAATATGAAGCAAACATAAAGTCAAATATTAAGCAGATAAGTAAGTCAGGTGTAAAGCAGTAGCCAAATCAAATGTATGTCAACAAGTTAGCCCTACATAGTAGGGAAAGTCAGGTCATCAGGAATACAACTCAGATCTAAGATGATGGGCCAGGGGCCAAAATAGGCCGGGGTGCCACGACCAAAACATCGACATCATCTCATCATGTCAGGCCTGTAGGGCATCCATGTGCTTGACGTGATGGGCCTCCATCTCCTCTCGGAGACTATGGACCTCCGTCTCTATCCGAGCAAGGCGCTGGTCCGTAGTCAGTGGTGGAGGCTCTCGCAGGTGCTCCTCGATCTCGGCGGCGAGATCGGCTACGTCAACGTCCACCTCATCGTCCGAATCGATATGGTGTCGAGCCCCTCGTCGTCTCCACGACAAAACCCCGGTGGCCGAGATGTCTATGGCTGCTAAAGAAAAGTTCCTTGGCCCTATCTCATCAAACTTGGTCATAGTGATGACCTCCCCAGCAGAGATGTCGCGACCATTGTGATGAAGGAGGGAAGTGAGAACGTGACAATAGGGTGTGCGTATTCGGGAATGGGTAGATACACTGGACGCATAAATAATTGTCTAGAACATGTGTAGATCAATGTCTATGTCCAGGTGGTGGATCATCGCGTAGAGAAGGAAAGTGTGGAAAGGTCGCATAACTGCAACATCTCGAGAGTTCAACGGAAGGATGCAGCGGACCAGAACTCTGTAAAGAGCGTAGTCCTGTATGCGCAGATCGACAGACTGAAATCTCTGTACAGTGGGGTCCCTCTCCTCTCCGAAAAAGTAAGAATAGAGAGTACCAAGAGTGATATGTGAATAGGGAGAATCAAAGGGAAGGTCTGTCGGAGGATAACAACAAATTGTGGACTGAGAAGGTCTTAGTCCAAGAAAACGGTTAAATATAGTGGGTGTGACAGTGAGTGGAAGGGTATTTACAATGGTAATCTAGCAGAGGTCATCAATTTTGACCAAGTTATTATAAAATTCAGCACATAAGGTCGTGTTGACTGAACTGGTACAATATACAAGTTGGTCTAGCTGGTATAAGTTTATAACATCTATTGCTAACGGGCAAGACTGGATAAAGAAACTTCTATTTAAATAGTGTGTCTTGATAGGTTTATAGGTAGTGTGTGCAAACTTATTGAATAAGGCTAAGGTGGGGAACCTAGGGTTTGGGCTAGGCTAGGCCCGGGGGTTGATTTGCGTAACTCGGCGTTTACTAACCAAGTAGAAAAAAACTATGCATTTATTTAATGAAATTAATTGTAAAATCAACTGTAAATGCTTAATTAAGTCATACCGGGGCGGCATTGTGGAAATAGAGTAGTCAAGGGAGAGTGAACAACTCTAGGGCGCCTTAGAAGTGAGGAGAGTATGAGGAAGGAATGGTTTGAGGTGTGGGAGAAGAAGTTGGGCGAATGTGTTTATATAGCTCATTACAGGCGCCCGTGAGGTCTCTTGGGCGCCCGTGACAGACTTGAGGCGCCCGAATGTGTCTCTGGCGCCTGAGTTCAAGTTGTTCAGGCTTTTGGCAGGGTTGACTGCCTCGAATGCCAAAAAGGCTTGGGGCGCCTGTGTTGACCAGTGTTGACCAATCAATAATTAAACCAATCAAGTCCTAGGTTTTAGTATAATTACATTCAAGACTTAGTTTGATGAGTTATTTTGACATCATTAAAGTTTCTCAAAGTTGACACAAAAAATGAAGTGAATTTAATTTTCAAAAAATGTTGAGTGTAGAATTAATTTTGAAAAATATAGAGTTAATTTTGAAAAGTGTTAAGTGTAGAATTAATTTTGAAAAATGTTGCATTAATTTTGAAAAATATTGAATTAATTTTGAAAAATGTTTTGAAAAGTTTAGAATTGATTTTGAAAATGATGTAGAATTGATTTTGAAAAATGTTGAATTAATTTTGAAAATTGTTGAATGGTTGTGTTGAACTACATTATTAAGTCCTAGACATCTCACCCAATTCTAAGTGACAAAACAGGTTTCCTTATCTGTTTTGTGAGATGTATTAATTTTTATCTTTGAATTAATGTTAAATCTAAGATTTAATTAAAACTTGTGTTAGATTCAAATTTATCAAATAGTAACTTAAAGGTGAGTTTCGATAATTGACTTCCAGGTCTTGGCGAGGCACAGAACCTTCTTTGGCCATAGCCTTATTGGTGCAACAACCCTTTCCTTGATAAAGCCTTTTACTGAATGTTTATTTTCAAATTACTTCTTAAGAAATTTTGATCTAACTAGCTTAGGATTTGGTTCGGTAGCTTCAGCTAGTTCCACTGGCTTAAACAGACCATGTAAGGTATGCCTTACCCTACTTGACTTTTTAGAAGGGCTTCCCTAACATACTATCATCTCACCTCCACCTAATACTATGTTGTTCAAGTTTCAAGTAAGTCTTTTGTCCTTAACTAACCATTACTAAATCTAAGCATAATAAAATTGCAAAAATGAAATAAACAAGCAACAAGCAATTATTCAAGCAAAAGATCAACTAAGTATAAAAATGGTTTTTATATTAGCTCCCCCTGGACTGAAGCCTCGATAAGGGATAGGCAAGATGTGAATCTTGTCCTTGGGGATCCAATATTGGTTTGGTCCAACTTGTTTATTCAAACATAGCTTTGGGACCTATGCTTGGACTCGGGTTCTAGGTTGGTTCAATATGGAATAGTAAGACCGTTGTCACGAGTTGGTTCGATAGCCTAGTCCGGATTGATTTAGAACTAACTTCTGTTTTCCAAGAATCATGTCAAGATTCTTGGAACCCGAAGTGAATTGTTCTAATGTGACTCTGAGTTCCTTGATTTGAGTTTTCAAGGAGGAATTCTCTTCCTCAAGCTTTTGAACTTGAGTCGAATTTCCTTCTTGAACTGACTCGATCGAGGAACTCAAGTTGACTTCCTCTTTCAAGAGTTTGACTTCCTGTCGGAGGGTTTCAACCCGGAAGTTGGCTTTTGCCAACTTGCGTGACAAATATGAAATGAGATCGTAAAGTTCAGATTCAGGATAACCTCTTACCGTAATCCGTCCGTCCTCCGAGATCGAGAGCTTTCCGGTGTCGACATCTTCATCTGGTTCTGATTCCGTTCCAGAGTCGATGTCTTCCGAGGCGGTCAACGCGAGGAGGTTTGAGTGCGGAGCTTCTTCTTCTTCTTCCGAGGACGATTCCTCCCAGGTGGCTTGAAGCGCATTCTTCTTCCGAGCTTTCTTGTTCTCCTTCAGGTTGGGGCACTCTGATCTGAAATGTCCTTTTTTGTTGCACTCGTAGCATGTTAGGTTACCTTTGTTCTTCTGGCTTGTTGAGGGTTCGGTTGGATCTTCCTTCTTTCGATTAGTCTTCTTTTTATTCGTTTGACTCTTGAGCTTCTTGTAGCAATCACGAGCCAATCGGACCCATTTTGGATGATCTCCATCATCGTCTGACTCTAACTTTGAGTCGAACTCAGGTACTGGTGGTTGCTTCTTCTTCTGAGATCTTCCTGGAGTTTTCCCTGCAATGAAAGCTATATTCTTCTAGACCAATGCAGCATTAGTTTGCTCGTGTAATTCTAATTCGGAAAATAACTCATTTAATTTAATTTTGGAAAGGTTCCTAGACACCTTGTAGACATCTATCATAGATGCCCACAGTGTGTTCCTTGGGAACGAGTTCAAAGTATACCTTATTACGTCATGATTTTCGACCTTGTGACCTATTGTATGCAACCCGTTCATCAGCTCCTAGAGTCTTGCGTGGAGCTGTGCTGCCGATTCACCTTCATGCATTTTGATTGTGTAGAGTCTGTTCAGTAGCAGATCTCTTTTGCCGATCCGCGTATCTGACGTACCTTCGTGCAGTTCAATTAGTTTGTTCCAAAGTTCCTTCGCGCTGCTGAAGGGTCCGACGCGGCTTAACTCTTCCTTCGTCAAGCCGTATTGTAGTGTCTGTGTGGCCTTTGCATCGGCTTCAATTTTCTTCTTGAGTGGTCCATTGATAACTATCATTTTGTTGATTATTTTAGGCTTTTAAATCCATGTTTGATCCACATTTTACATGCTTAAGTTTGCATTTATATTAGGTTTCATGTATTATCTCTATTTTGGCTTTTAATTCAAATCTTTGTATATTTGAGATATTTTGGCACTAAAATTTGAATATCATTTTTATAGGTTTCAATTGATCATGGACCTAGATCAGAGTGGGTCAAACTTGAGTTAAAATTGGATCCGGATCAAAGGGATCAAGCATCAGGTTAATATGAGCCGTCCATTCAAGAGAACAGCTAGATCTGAGCCATCGGTCAACTTCTGATCAATCCGAGTTCAAGATAGAATCAATCATGACCACAGATTAAGATCTGAAAATTTCATCTAAATCAGAAGCAATCTGACCGTTGGATCAAGCTCAAGAGAATCTAAACCATCCAAGCAAGAGAAGGTAAGATCTGAGCCATCCGTCACTGATCTGGTTGATCCGAGCTAAGGGCAGGTAGATCAGGACCATTAATCAGGATCTGTGGAGTTTGGTTCAGATCTGAAGAGATCCGACCGTTGGATGAAGCCAAATCGATCTCAGCCGTCCATTCCTGATTATATAAGCAATTAATTCTCCTAGGTTTTGCTTCGTCGCGTGGCCAAGCTTCATCGCAGTTTTGTTCTACCATTTTCTTCTTCATTTTTCATTCAATCTTCTTGCAGTTTTCTTTGTTAGATCGCGCGCAGCCCATCGATTCGTTTGTCTTCAAGATCTCAAATCATCGAGGTGAGATTTTCCAGTTCGATTTTGCTAATTGATTGCGTTTTGGAAGCTTAGGTGAGGGTCTTGCCAACGCCACTGTTTCCATTGATCAATCCTCGCTGGCTGCTGGTATCCATCGTCCGGAGCTATGGAAGCATCGTAGAGGGGTCCTCGAAGGTGCTCTGATAGTTTGGGAGCTCGAACGTCGGCCAGCCAATTGAGGAGGAAGCGATTGGGAGCAGATTCCAACCACTGGCCGATCGGGTTGATCGGATAGAGACCACTCTGATCGGTCCCGTGACCGATCAGAGGAAGGCCTGATCGGTCGAGTCGACTGATCAGGAGAAGAGAAGAGTAGCAGAACAGCACGGCTGAGCAGGGTAGTCTTCCTTTGGTTGATTTTTGAGCTAGGGGGTTCATAGCTCATCCTTTGTGTGACGGCAAAGGGAAGTCTTGTGATGAACTGATTCGATGTTTTAATTAGGTTTATTTTGGTTTTAAACATACATTTCTTTAAGTTGTTCTAATTGTTCCATTACATTTCAAGCCATGTGCTTAAGCCAAGATTTGTTCTAGTTTCTTTTAATTTGCAATTTCTTTCATGCAATTAGTTTTCTGCAATTTATTTCCTGCAATTAGCCCTTTAAGTTCAATTCTACCGTTTGAATTTACTTGTTTAATTGTTAACTAGGTTAAGTTTGGTTCTTGCAATTTCTTTATTCCTACCATGCTTTAGTCAAGTTCAATTTATTTCTTATTGTCATTTCCTCTTATCACAAAAACCCCCCATTTCATTTAGAAAACCTAAAACATTCGACGACAACCCATTGCAAGCTCGAATTAAACATTCATTCAACTAGTCATTGGAAAAATATGACCTGAGGCCCCTCTACTACATTTTAAACTTTTAAGCCAAAGGGTTTTCAGCATTTATAAATATCTAAATTTGATAGGCCCACATTCGTGACAACTATTTTGGGTTTTATCAAATTTTTGGCGCTGTTGCCGGGGACTCACTAGTTGAGTTTGTTTAAGTTAAGCTTGTGTTTAATATTTATATTCTTTGATTCTATTCTTGATTGCTTTATCTTTTGTATATGGTTGCTGCCATTTTACTTATTTTGTGACAGGACTGCAGGTTCAAAATGGTTTCAACTGAACAATCAGAGATCAAAAGTTCATTGTTGGAGTTAAAATGTTTGTTTAAGCTGATGGAGTGCCAACAATGGACAAATGCTTATTCATCTACTTACCAGTAGCCATGTCAACAGTTTCAGCAGCAAAACCAATATTTTCAGCAATCCCACTCAAATTTTCAGCAACCAAATTATCAATATCAGTAAGGGCAGCCACAATGTCAGCCTTTTCAACAATTTCTGCAGCCCTATTCAAACTTTCAGCAAAACCAACCTTTCAATCAGCCACCACAGCAATTTCAACCACCCTTTCAGAATTTTCAGCAAGGTTGCAATCCAAATCTTCAGCAAAATTTTCAACCATTTCAGCAAAACCAGCAAGTTTGTCAAGGTTTCCAACAACATTCACAGCTCTATAATAATTTACAATAGCCTTCCCAGAATTTTCAGCACCCAAATGATCAATTTCAGCCACAATTTCAGCAAGATCAGCTATCCTTTCAACCAAGTCAGAATTTTCAGCAAGGATTCCAACCATTTCAGACTTTCCAATATCAAAATCAGAGTGGATTTCAACCTTCACAACAATATTTTCCACCGCACGATCAGAATTTTCAGCCTCCATTTCAGAGTTTTCAATTCCAAGATCAGAGTTCCCAGAACCATAATTTTCAGGAACTTCAACCAAGTTGTCAAGATAATTTTCAGCAAATTGATCAGCCTTTTCAACCATTTGATCAGCCCAAACAACATTATTTTCAGAGTTCACACCAAGATCAAGAATTTCAGCAACCTAATGCTACATTTCAAGGCCAAGAAGAGTTCTATACCAATCAAGAAGACTTTGAGGATTCTAGAGTGCTTGAGGCACAACAACAATAGCTTAGGGAGATTATGGAACAGTTCATACAACAACAGCAAAATTTACAACAACAAAAGCAACAAAGGCTTCAAGACATCGAAAGAAGCATTGGACAAATTGCGAGTCAAATGAATCTAATGCAAGCACAAGAATCAAGCCAATCACCTTCTCAAGCTACTCTTGATTTTAAGGGGTATGATTATGCACCAACTTTGAGGAATGAAGAGGTTGTTTCAAGTTTAAACACTCCAAATGCCGAATTTCCTGAAAAATTTTCCAGCATTCCATTTCCCCACTCAAAACAGCCCCGGAGTTGATTTATAACAGTTCAAGGTGACCCTAGTGCAAGCCTAAGACCTTCTTCAGTTGATCTTGTAATTTTGATAGAAGAAGAAGAAGAAATCCATAAAATCAGGGCACCCACAGCAGTTGTTCCTCCTGAAATTCTTGTTCAGAGTTCACTTCTAAATTTTTCAGCTCAAGAGGAAAAGCCAAAAGTCTCTTTACCTTTCCATCAGCACCCCAGAGAGGATCCTCCTATCATTAGCATGGGTACTATAGATGAGACTGTTGAGGCAGAGTTAATCGCTGATGATGTTTCATTTGACATAGTGGGAGAAGATTTGAGCACAGATAAGGTTGAAGATGCAATAGAGACAGAGGCATTGGAGGAGATGGATGGAAAAGTTTGTGACAGCCTTAAACTCATTTCTGAAGCTCCACAGGACTCTTCTCATCTTTTATTTTGTGATGATATTGTTATTGATGGTCCTAATTTTTCTAATTGTAACGCCCGCCCCTTACCGTTAAGGCGGCGCGTTACCTTTTTCCTTTCTTAACTTATATTATTGCATATGAATCTAAAACATTGCAGCGGAAATAAAACATAAATATAATCATATGCAAAGGAGAAGGAGTGTACATATTAATCATGTAACATATAATAGCATCCATACTTAAATAAACTCCAAAAGAACTAGCAAGTATCATGCATAAAGTAGCAACATATGTCTTATTAGAAATAAGAACTAAATCTATAGATGACATTAAAGTGGATCGATCAGTCAAGTCGCCACCACACACATTAGCCCTTCCTGCAGCTGCCCATTCCTCAGAAATTTCTATGTTGCTCTGCAACATAAGCAAACAAACTATAAGTATAAAACTTAGTAAGCTCTTTCCTACTCACTAAATCAACACGTCGCATGCATTTTAAAACATATAACATTTCATGGATAGCATAAGATTCATAAGGCACATAAGATACATTAAGACATATAAACATAGAACATGTGCATTTCAAAACATTAGGATGCTCTTTGGAAAACATAGTAAATAATACTTTAAAATCATATACATCATCTTCTTTGGGGTCCCTGGCTTTGTACCCATTCTTTCTTTTGTGCGCATACCCCTATGTAGGATGTGAGGTAGCTAATCCCGACCTACAGGGGTCTACATTCTAGGCTTACTATCTTTCAGCCTAGGGGCAGCTTCGGTAGTCCAGAACCGTGGATCTTTTTCAAGACCCGGTACAAGCCATTCTTTAAAGTAAAATACATATATGCATTCTTTTCTTTTCTTTCTTTCTTTCTTTCATATAGAACATGCATTCCTTTCTTTCTTTCTTTCTTTCATATTGCATGTACTATTGACATTCAATCATTCATAATCATAAGCATACTTTCATATATAGAACATGCATTCTTTCTTTCTTTCATATTGCATGTACTATAGGCATCAATCATTCATAAACATAGGCATACTTTCATGGCATAATCATTAGCATAAATAGCAAGACATGGAAGGACCTTTCTTTTAACACATGTAAGTGAAGCAACCATCATGCTAGTTTCATCAATACATCATACTTATAACATGCTTGTCTTAATTAAGGCAATATGTTAGTTTAATCTTTCTTGTCTCATCTTAATACATGCTGGCCGAAACTTCATAGTAAGGATATCATAGCATAAGAGTCATATAATCATGGAAATAAAAACATACATTACATGAGAGGTCATTTACAAGTACACTGGTAGTCTAGACTTCACTAAACACTAGTTTAGGTGCATGAATTGTACTTGAACTTATTTTTAGCCTTTATTCTAGTAATTAGCCAAAATTCACAGTATATATAACATGGTCTAAAAGTTCATATAACATGTAAATAAAAACATATTTTATCATTAAGGTCATATACAAGCATAAAGGTAGTCTAGGCTTCATTAAACACTAGTTTAGGGGCATGCTTTGTACTCGAGCCTATTCTTAACCCTTATTCTTGTAATTTGTCGAAACTCACAGTAGGGATTTCATAGCATAATCATTCACATAACATGGGAATAAAAGCATATTTTTCATAAGAATTCATTCACAAGTGCAAAAGTAGTTTGTGCTTCACCAAACACTAGTCTAGGTGTATGATCTAGAGTTCTACTTGGATTATCATGCATATGGGTACATGTAATATTTTTCTAAACATCAATACATAGAATGAAGCATGAGTTTAGGCTCAAACAACTTAGATAAGGTACTGACCCTAAGGTATAAATTATTTCTATCATGAAATAAAACACCCAATCACATGCATATCACTTGATTTAACTATAGCTTCATGAAGGTCTATAAAAATCTGTTTTAAGGCATAATTTAAGGTCCCTTGGCCGAATGTTACTGGGGTCCCTTAGCCTAGATTCCACCAAATTTCTTGGCCTAAAACATTCATATAGCAAGGAAACAATCATTAGAACAATAGCCTACTTCATGCATCAACATTTCTCCATTTCATGACTTGGCCGAATTCTTCCAAGTCCTTTATATCATGGAGGGCATTCAAACACCATGTATCCATCATATATTCATTATAAAAGGTAGTAACAATTTCATGAACTCTTCTTTTAAGTTTTTGGACATAGAAAAGGGAGTACCCCTTTATGGCCGAAACTTCCCTCAAGGTTTTCTTCCATTTTCTTTCACCCAACATCACAAGCCAACATAAAAATCATAAAAACACATAAAAAGCCATTATGTTGCAGGTGAGGGAGTCTTACCACTTGTGCTTATGTTCCCAAAAGATCTCCAAATTTTGGAGAAGAAAAGACCTCTTAAACTCTAGCAATCCTCTTGTTCTTCTCTTCTTTTCTTCTTTCGGTTTCTCTAGGTTTGTGATTCGGTTTTGGCCTACAAGGGGCTCTAGAATTTCGGTGAGGGAGAGGAGGAAGGAGAAGAGTTTGGTGGAGAGAAAAGGGGAAGGCTTCTTGGTCGAAATGCATTAGGCATTTCCTCCTCTTCATGGCCTTTTATGATGAGTAAAGAGGCAAGCACCTCTTTAATGTTGTCTCTTCAATTTTTTTGTGTCTCTTCATCTTCTTTCCCACTTATCTACAATTCCCCATCCTCTTCTAATAGCACTCCCTTGCTAGGTGAATTGGTTATATGAATATTCTTAAGGCTTTGCTTTCCTTTGAGGTCCAAGGTTCAATCCTTGGCACTTCCTTTTCTTTTTGTTTCTTTTCCTTTTTATTTTCTTCAAGCCCATGTAACCAAAGCCCAACAAGAGAATGCTACCCATTTAGTTCATACACATGCATATTCATATCATTATTCATTCATTCATGTGCATGATGTCAAGCATAATATTAATGTAGCATATAAACATAATTATCGCACCCATTCACCATATATCAAGAAGGTGCTTAATATCTTCTTTATTCAAAATTTCCCCCTTTAAATTCATAATTTTATTCTTGGCCACATGTTCAATTATTACATCGTTCTATAGGGAAATTTGGGGCGTTACACTAATATGGTTGTTGCAGATATTACTGAGGAAGCATGTATGGGAGATGAATCTACAGGTGTAGGGGATTGCACTGAGCCCCAGGGACCATCACAATTGACTGGTACATTAGAAGATTCAGAGGACGAGCCAGAAAGTGTAGGGACTTGCATGGTGGAAGCAAGAACCCAAGAATCACCTGTTTCAGTTGAGTGTCCACCAGAACTTGAACCTGAAGTGAAGCATGTACTTGACCAAGAGGAGGCCATGGATACATCTACTCTTGTAGAACCTCCAGGTATTCTTCAGCACGATCAGGTAAGTATTCCTCTTATTTCTTTGGAAAAATCAATGGAGGTACCTCGAACTGATTTTATTGTTTGTGATACACTTATGGATACATCTTTTGTAGAATTTGATTGTGAAAATTTCATAGAGGTACCTAATGTGGAATTTGTTGAATGTGAAGCATGTTGTGATACATCTCATGTAAATGTTGATTGCGAAAAATTCTTAAAGGTGCCTAAAATTGATTGTGTTCATTGTGATGAATTTATTGACACATCTTCTGTAGAAATTGTTTGTGAAAAACTTGTAGAGGCACCTAAAATTGATTTTGTTGAATGTAGTGAATTACTTGATACATCTTTTGTAGATATGGATTGCGAAAAAATTTTAGAAGTGCCTGAAATTGATGTTGTTTGTTGTGATGAATTTCTTGATACATCTTATGCTGAAATTGATTGTGAAAAATCCATGGAGGCACTTAAAATTGATTTTGTTAGGTGTGATACACTTCTTGAAACATCTTATGCTGAAATTGATTGTAAAAAACTTATGGAGGTACCCGGGGTTGATTTTATTGGTTGTGATACATTTCTTGATATATCATATGTGGATGCTAATTGTGAAAATTCCATTGAGATACCTACATTTGACTTCATTGGTTGTGAAACACATCTTGATACATCCTCTACAGATATAGATGGTGAAAAACTGATAGAGGTACCCAAAATGGATTTCATTGGTTGTGATGAGTTTCTTGATGCATCTTTTGTAGAAAATGTTGGATCGAGAGAATACGATAGAGGGGGGGTGAATATCGTAAAACAGTTTCAGATAAAACTTTAAGAGAATACGCAGCGGAAATTAAGAACACACACAGGGAACACAAGCATTTTTACTTGGTTCAGAGTCACGGTCGGCTCCTACTCTAAGGCCCACGGTCGTTGACCGTTTACTGCAGGCAATTCTATAATGCACAAAGTTTTACAGAGAATTGTACAGTAGTATTGCAGTAAAAAGACTAATTTAACTCTTCGTTACCGACGCCCGGTGTAGATTGTACTTCGGTGCGTAGGGTCGTCGTAGGTGGTAGAACCTCGAGATCAGAAGTTTCTGAAGTAGAGCGCTTGAGCCAAGAGTGTTGAGACATTGGAAAAGTGTGTACTGAAGCCTTGGGGGTCGAACCCCTTTTATAGTGCACCTGGGGCTCCCTGGATGTTGGGGGCACCCTCCACGTGTCTCCGCAAAACCCTATCCGGAACACGGTCAGCCCATATCCCTCTAGGATCGGGCTCGGAGTTTGACGGGGGAGCCTGGGACACAGGGGGTGCTCTGCTTGACTTGTTCAACAGGCTTCTCGTCTTGATCGCTTCGTTGGCTTGGACCAAGGGCGCCCGAGGCATCCCGGGCGCCCAGGACCACCAGGCCGCCCGGGAGCTTGAGGGCGCCTGGCCCAGTGAGCTTCCGAAGTGTTTCTTGCTCAACTGTACGTTTGGCTTTGACCTTGGGCGCCTGGGACCTCCCGGGCGCCTAACCCAGCTGCTGCCCCTCTCCTTTGGGGCGTTCTGAGCTGCAGAAACTCGTTCCTTCAGTCCCTGTATCCAAGGTTAGTGCCAAACATAATAAAGCAAGAATATTAGGTTTATACAGCCTTAGCTATCTTGGTTCTGACTTTGGGTCTCCAAAATGGAACCCTAGGTCGAACCGACGCCTACTGTTCCCTCGACGGGGAACACGTCCTCACCTACTCCTCTCAGGAGAGTTTACCTTTTGCCAACCGGCTCCTCCGGTTGGACTTTTGCCCGATGCACCTGACCAGGTCTTCGTTCCCACCTTTCGAGCAGGTCTTTGGTGCACAGCTCCTTGCCAGGGCTTCGTGCCCAGTCCTTGACCAGGACTTCATGCCCACCTTCTGAGCAGGTCTTCGGTGCCCAGCTCCTTGCCAATGCTTCGTGCCCAGTCCTTGACCAGGACTTCGTGCCCACCTTCTGAGCAGGTCTTCGGTTCCCAGCTCCTTGCCAGGGCTTCGTGCCCAGTCCTTGACCAGGACTTCGTGCCTAGTGTACCTAGGGCTTCTTTTCCTGTACACTTAGTGAACATGTTAGACCAACATAACATCTTAACTTTTGAACCCTTTGCCATTATCAAAATCCAGGTTTGACTTAGGTGCTGCCTGCACCAACAGTCTCCCCCTTTTTGATTTATGACAACCTGGTTCAAAAAGTTAAGTTTTATAAAAAGCAGGTAAAATGCCACCTTAGTTTCCTCCCCTGGAAGGAATCTCATCCTAGATTTTTCAACAGTTTGCGGGGTTTGAAAAAGTATCTAAGTCTAAAAGGGAATTTTATTTTTCAACACTTAGAATCTTTTTTAAAACAAATGTAAGTTAGAAAACATTTTTCCAAAAATAATTTTTGAGTTGGGCACTTGAAAAATTTGTACTTAGAGAATTTCTACTTAGAACGTTTTCTAGACAATACTTAGTTTTCGCTCTTTAGAAAATTTTCTATCCTTCTTCTGAAGTTTTTAATACTTAGAAGCACTTTTGAAAAGCAGCTTAAGTCAAGTACTTAGAAGCGGTTTTAAAAAGCAACTTTTTGAAATAAGGTTTTGAATTTTGAAAAACAATTTTAAACCTTCTCTCCTTTCCAATCTCTCCCCCTTTGCCATATATCAAAAACAATATAGTAAAACAATATAGCAAAAAATAATATGTTGTAGTGAACCAATTCAAGGTATAAACTGGACCAAATTAATTATCTCTTTCGGGTCCTGTCTAACCCAATTAGCTACTTACTAACTGTTATAAACAGTAGGTTTCGCTAGGGTTAGTCAAGTTAAGTGTTCTGTTCAAGTTAGATTTTCTAAGCTTGACACTTAACCTGATTACTGTTTAATTTGTATTTAGTGCCCCAATTACTGCAGATGCACTGACTTAAAGCATCTTGAATTAAGGCAAAGACCTAAGCATCTCAACCCATTCTAGGTTATCAATCAAAAGTACCCTAAGGTGCTTGTGAGATGCTGACTTCTAGATCTATAGGTGCATGCAGTTCTAGGGTTAGGGCCTAGGCTAAGTCCATTTTGAAGTTTTGAAGGGGGTAGTTTTTATAAAAAAAAACTAAGTCGAAAAAATTGATTAAAAAAACCAAAAAGATTTTTCAAACTAAGTAAAAACCGATTTTAAAATCAAGTAAAACAGTTAAAAGAAAACACAAAATGTAGAGTAAACCTATTCTACCAAGCATAACCACTGATAAAGATCAGTTAATCAAGAAACGCAAATAGTCAACCAGATAAGTTAACTAGTCAAAGCGATGACCAGCATAGTCACACAATAGTCAAATACAAGTCAACCCTACTGAGTAGGGGCAGTCAAACAGTCAATAGTACAATGCCAATCTAAACTAGGAGGAGGGACCGGGATGATCAGATGAGCTGGGTTGCCAGGATCGAAATAATGTCATCATCTCATAGTACCGTGCATCGCTCGTCTCTCGATCGGCTCTGCGGGCATCCATATACTCCGCGTGATTAGCTTCTACTTCCTCCCTCAGACTGTGTATCTCGGTCTGAAGTAGAGCTAGCGTCTCGGCAATCGTCGGAGGTGGGGGCTCGTCCATCTGCTGTCGAATCTCGGCCGCTAGATCTCCGACATCGACCTCAACCTCCTCATCAAAGTCGATCTAGGGTCCGACTCGCTGACGTCTCCACGACAAAACCCCGGTGCCCAAAACCTCTATGCCCGCTAGGGAAAAGTTCCTAAAACCTATCTCATCGAATTCAGTCATCACGATCATCTCTCCATAGGTGATGTTACGACCGTGATGATGAAGAATAGAGGTAATGATGTGGCAGTAAGGGGTGCGTACCCGCCCCTGAGTGGTAACACTGGACACATATAGAATCGTGTGGAACATGTGGAGTCCAATGTCGATATCAAGATGATGGATCAATGCGTACAGTAGGAAGGTGTGAAACGGTCGCATGATCGCTACGTCCCTAGTGGACAAAGGAAGAATGCAGCGGACTAGAACTCTATAGAGAGCGTAGTCCTGAACCTGAAGGTCTACAGACTGAAACTGCCTAGCCAAGGGGTTTCTAGCATCCCTATAAAAGTAGGAGTATAGAGTGTCTAGGTCAATGTGAGAGTAGGGAGCATCAAAAGGAGGATCTCTGGGAGGATAACAGCAAAAGGTGGAATGAGAGAGTCGTAGTCCAAGAAATCGGTTGAGCAACGAAGGTATAATTGTCAAGGGCATCCCTTGAACTGTGGTAACAATCATAAGATCATTCTGTCTAACTATGTTATTGTAGAATTCTGCACATAGGGTTGTGTTAATGGGATAAGTGTAGAATACAAGGTTGTCTAGTTGATAAAAGTTAATAACATTCATGACCAATGGACAAGATTGAGTGAAAAAATGTCTATTTAGGTAACTAGTTTTTATGGGTTTATATATTGTCCTGGCAAACTTATTGCAATGTTCTAAGGTTGGGAACCTAGTGTCGGGGCTAGGTTCGGACCCGACGTTTGATTGATTTGCTCGACGTTTTCTAAAATAATAATAAACATGTGTTTAAGTGAAAGGAATTAAAGAAATTTTAAATGCGTAAAAAAAATTATATCGAGTAGCCGTTCGGGGAGGCATGGTTGAGTTGGAGTGGTTGAGGGCACGAGAGGGGTGTTCGGTCGCCTTGGAAGGAGAAGAGTTAGAGAGGAGAAAAGTTTTGGGTGTGGCAAATGAATGGAATTCGAGTGGCTTATATAGAGGTTTTATTTCGGGCGCCCGGGTCAGAGGGTCATTGCTTTAGGCAGTGACCTGCTACTGGATGGGGGCGCCCGTGATGGCCCAAGCGCCCTCGTCAGGAAGAGATGGCAGCTTTCCTGCCTTTGACTGGTCCTGGGGGTGCCCGTAAGGGTCTGGGCGCCCTGGTTAGGGAGACTTGGCAGCTTTTCTGCCTTGAACGAAGTGAAAGAGGTGGGGGGCGCCCGAGGAGTCATGGGCGCCCGAACTATGTAGGATTTGACAATTTTGATGTATTGTTTGATTAGTTTGATCATTTTGACCATGGTTTGACTATTTTGATCATGGTTTGACTACTTTGACCATGGTTTGACTATTTTGACCATGGTTTGACTACTTTGACCATGGTTTGACTATTTTGACCATGGTTTGACTAGTATTAACTGGAATAATTAGGTCAACTCTGTTCTAAACTATAGGATTTAATGTTTGTACTAAACAACAATATAGGGATCAAATTCTAGTTAAGTTAAATCTAACCATCTCACCCGTTCTAGAGTTGTTAATCACGTTTGCCTTATGGGTTTTCGTGAGACAGGTTTTAGTAGACAGAATTATTTTGAAAAATCATGATTAATTTTGAAAAAGTTAAATTAATTTTGAAAAACACTTGGTTTTGAATTTATTTAAAAAAATGTTTGAATCTACAATTAACTGAAAATTTGTGTTAGATTCGAATTTGACAAAGAATAATTTGAATTTGAATTTCAAAAATTGGTTTCCAGGTCTTGGCGAGGAACTAGGCCTTCTTTGGCCGTAGCCTTATTGGATCATCAACCCTTTCCTTGACAAAGCCTTTTAATGAAATTTCATTTTCAAAATTATTTTTTGAACAATTCTGGTCTAACTAGTTTGAGTCTTGGATCGGTAGCTTCGGCTAGTTTCACCAGTCTAAAGAGACCAAGTAGTGCATACTTGACCTTATTAGAAGAGGCTTCCCTAACGTACTATCATCTCACCGCCACCCAATACTATGTCGTTCAAATTTCGGTTAATTGGTTCAATCCTTAATCAACCACTCCTAGGTCTAAGCATGGTAAATTGCAGAAATTAAATAAACAAGCAATCATGCAATGTAAAACCAGAAAGGAAATTCATTTAACTATAAAAATTATTTTTAAATTGGCTCCCCTGGACTAAAGCCACGATAATGGTTCAGCAAGATGTGAATCTTGTCCTTGGGGATCCAATATTGATTTGACCCAGTTTGGTTGTTCAGGCATAGTTTGGGTAGCCATGCCTAAATTTTAGGTCTAGAACAATTCAGTACAACATAATATGATCTTTGTCTAGACTTGGTTCGATAGCCTAACCTGGATCGATTTAGAACCGACTTATGTTTTCCAAGGATCATGTCAAGACCCTTGGAACCAGAAGTGAATCGTTCTAAGGCTGCTCTAAGGTCCTTGACTTGAGTTTTCAAGGAGGAGTTCTCTTTCTCAAGTTTTTCAACTTGAGTAGAGGTTCCTTCTTGAACCTTCTCAGTTAAGGATCTAGAGTCAGCTCCCTCTTTCAGGAGTTTTACTTCCTGTCGGAGGGACTCGACTTGGAGTTTGGCTTTCGCCAAGTCTCGAGAAAGATAGACAATTAATTCAGACAATTGATTTCTAGAAAACCCACTTACAGTAATTTCGCCATCCTCTGAAAACGTGAGCTTTCCGTCGTCCGGCTCCGATTCTGACTCGGTCTCGATTTCGTCTGAGGCAGTCAGGCCGAGCAAGTTCGACTGTGGGGCCTCTTCTTGTAACGCCCGAAAATTCTCAAACCTAATTTTAGAAATATCCTAGAATTAATTCAAAATTTATGGATATTTTTATAGAATTTTTCCATGGACAAATAAGGCAAAAATGAATAAAAATAGAATGCGCAGTAAAAATATTATAATGGGGTTTGAACCCAAGACCTGTACAATGAGAAAAGAATAGACTTACCAAGTGGGCTAATCTGTTTTCATTGGTATAGACTCGAGGGAAATATCGATAAGGTAAAGTTAGTTAAATTTTTCCATAAGTATAAAAGGGAAACTTAGGGTTTTTATATTCATTCTTTTCCCTCACATCTTCTCACCGCCGACTCCCTCTCTCCCTCTCACGATTTTCTTCCTCTTCTCCTCTTCTCTTGCCGCCCAAGACAAAGGGGAAGCCAAGGGAAGGTCTCAAGAGGCCCTATTCTCTACGGGGACCCTCATAGACGCGAGGAGAACGCCAAGAAGCAAGAAGAACGTTGTAGTTCGACGTTCCCTCAGGAATTTCATATTTTTATTCGTAAGAAAACCTAGCGTAGGATGTAAGTACCCCTCACCTGCAGTATAAGTAGTTTCGGTCGATTTTCCGTATGCTTTATCTCCTTATATGTATGTTCTACGATTAGAAATCGTAAATTATGAACAAGCACGCACGTTAGATGTTTGTTAAAATGTTCAGTTCAGTTAATGCTATAGAAAGCATTAATGAATAGAAATTTTTGCTCTAGTTTATGATTGGGATCACGGTCCAACGGGATGGGCTCCTAGTTGCCCCTAGGTTTAGATAACCTAGTAAAACCAAGAATCAGAAGGGAAAAAGAAAAGTATAAATGAACTATTTTATTTTCAGTTGGCATTGTACCGGACTTCGATCCAGGGATGGGCTCCAAGTTGCCCCTATGTTCAGATAACCTAGTATGGGATGGGCTCCTAGTTGCCCCTAGGTTCAGATAACCTAGTATGGGATGGGCTCCTAGTTGCCCCTAGGTTCAGATAACCTAGTAGAACCCTAATGGATTCGGGATTTGCTACCTCGGATTTATTAGGGATACGCGCACAGTTGGTACATTGCCGGGCCCACAGCAGTTGATTATTACTTTCACCTACTATATGTACTTAGTTTTCAGAAATTCATTTTAGTACGTGGTGAATTTAATAATTAGTTTTATGTTAGTTAGTTTCAGTTTCAGTTCAGATATGTATGACATGCTATAGCGTAATTTTCAGCTTCAGTTCAGTATATGCCATGTCTCAGTTATTTGCCATGACATTTTATGACATGTATTTTAGCATGAGCATAACATGATTATTTATGAACATGAGCGTGTATTTGCATAGCATGTTTTGAAAAGCATAGTCTGAGATTTTATAGTTTTGTGAGGCTAGATGGTACTTACTAAGCTTTATGCTTATTAGTTTGCATTTCCTTATACTGCAGATACAGGTAAAGGAAAGCACTAGTAGCGGAGGCGGCGAGCTTGATGCAAAGTGTGTGTGATGGTGGAGTTGGAATAAAAGTCTTCGAAACTTGCAAAGCATAGAAATAATCCTTTTTATGCTTCTTTAGTTATTCCGCAATATACTATGAGAACCATGTATTAACTTGTTTAGACTCGTTATTTGTGGTGCCTAGTGTACCTAAAGTAGCTTATTTACCTGATTTAATAATTGTTTAGTGGATGTTGAATGATATGAGTTACTACTTGTAATATGGTGATTTAGATCCATGCTTAAGCTTCAGGGGTAAGAACTTGATACTTTTGATCCACATGCTAAATACTTAGGATATGCTTGTTCTGAGATTAATGCACTGTATAGAATGCCACTTAGTAGCTAAGGATGCCCTTAGATATGAATAATGAATAGTTCTAATAAGAACTTGATACAAACTTGGCACGTTTATGTTATTGCTTCTATATGTTGAATTGCGATTTCTAAGTTGCTATGCATGCTAGAAACCCTCCAAAAACATGTGATAAATGCCCTAGAATCATTGTGGAACTCTATTTATGTCATTATGCTTGTTAGATACGAATTTGGTACATTGTAGCTCAAGTTTGATAAGTTCTGGAAATCTGAAATCTGGATTTTCAGAACTACCAGTCGATTTGGAAAACACCAGTCGACTGGTATCGGGCACAGAAACATTCTGTGGCCCGACCAGTCGACTGGCATATAGCAGTCACTGGTTCTATGTAAAACAAAAGTGGTGTAGAGCAGCTGATTAGTGCTTTAGCCATGCAACCCAGAGGTTGGGGGATCAAATCTTGGCCAAGCTAATAAAATTAAAGTTTTTGTTTTATTTTGGCTGGTTAGTACTTTCAACATGATTATGAATTGTTAGTTCAGTAAATAGCGAAATAAGTTTTTTTTTAAAATTCCCCCAGTTGGTTTAGCATCTGGAAAACAATGATTAGTAAATCAGTCAGCCAGTTAGTAGTAGCGATCCGCCTTAAAGCCATAGTACCAGAAGGCGGGTCGTTACAGAGTGGTATCAGAGCAAGTTCCATCTTTCCTCCCCACACACATCAACATCAGACCTGCAGCTTCCAAGTAAGAGTATCTCTCACATTACCATATTTTCTTGCTTTCAGATTTATAGTATTTTCATGTTATTCATGCTATCTGTGTTCTAGTTAGTTTTTGTTTACGGTTAACGGAAGCATGTTTAATACTTTAGTTTATATCTGATAGCATGTTTTTAGAATTAAAATATGAACTGTATGTCCTCTGTTATTTAGATAATGACTAGAGGACGCCCGACTAGATGGGCACCAGCTATTGAGCCTCAATAGGAGGCAACTGACATAGTGACTCCACCTAATCTCGTGGAGATTGTGACTCAGCTCCAGAGACAGATAGCTGAGCAGCAGTAGGAGATAACCATTTTAAGGGCTAATCAGCAGACCACACCTACTGCTACGCTGGACCAAATGTGGAAACCCCGATAGTGACAGAGGTTCCACCTAGAGCACCAATCCCACCAATAGCACCAGAAGCCCCAGCAATAGGGGCTAGAAGAGAAGCATATCTAGTTCAGTGGCAGAAACTCAAACCAGAGAACTTTTCAGGCATTAGTGAACCATGGGATGCACAAGCCTGGTTCAAAACCCTGGAGATTACCATGAAGCTTCTGGACTGGCCAGAACATGAGAAAGTCAAGTGTGCCTCCTTCTGCCTAGCAGGAGATGCTAGAATGTGGTGGGAAAGGGTGAAGGCCAAGCGAGACATAAATCAGATGACATGGGCCAACTTCGAAGCTGAGTTCTTCAAAGAATTCTTTCATATGCGGGTGACTAACCGGCATTATGATGAATTCACTGAATTTTGTCAAGATAACCTATCAGTAGAGGAAGCCGTGAAGAGATTCAACAGACTGGCTCGCCTGTGCCCTGAACTGGTCAGCACTAAACGAGAGCGAGTCAGGCTAATGCTCAAGATGCTAAGGCCAGAAATAGCATTGAATGTGGCCAGCGGCGTCCATAGGCCGCAAACCTCAGAAGAACTAGTTAGCAGTGCTCTGATCACTGAGCACTACCTGAACAGCCTACAACAGCAGAAGTCAGTCATGATAGAAAGTAAAGGCCAAGGCAGTTCAGGAACTCAGAAACCCCAGGGCGTTCGCAGAGAAGTTAACTATACCTCCAGATGTACTCAGTGGCCAGTACTTAACTACCCTACCTTCAGGAGAGATTATGGCATCCAAGCACTGGCTCCGTGTAGTGCCAATCAGTATAGCGGGCATAGAGCTTTATGGTGATCTGATAGTGTTGGTGCAGGAAGCACAAGATCGAACCTTGTTTTGATATTGGCAAAGGATTCAAAGTTAAGGGTTGTTTGGTATCTAACAATGCTGCTTGAGAGTGCAGGAAACAAAGTCCTAGCGAAGGGCTGCTAGGCACCTGACGATGGGCTGTCAGGAAACCAAGTCCTGGCGAAGGGTTGCTAGGCGAAAACCAAGTCCTGGCGAAGGGCTGCTAGGCGAAAACCAAGTCCTGGGCGAAGGGTTGCTGGGCGAAAACCAAGTCCTAGCGAAGGGCTGCTAGGCGAAAACCAAGTCCTGGCGAAGGGCTGCTAGGCGAAAATCAAGTCCTGGCGAAGGGCTGCTAGGCGAAAACCAAGTCCTGACGAAGGGCTGCTAGGCGAAAACCAAGACCTGGCGAAGGGCTGCCGGGCAAAAGTCCAACTGGAGGATCCGGTTGGCACCAGGTAAATTCTCCCGAGAGGAGTAGGTGAGGACGCGTTCCCCTTGAGGGAACATTAGGCGTCGGTTTGACCTAGGGCTCCATTATGGAGACCCAAAGTCAGAACCAAGACAGCCAAGGCTGTGTANCTCAAAGATAGATTTGAGATCCGGCTATCACCAGGTCAAAGTCAGAGAGGGTGATATTCCCAAGACAGCTTTCAGAACCAGATATGGGCACTACGAGTTTGTAGTCATGCCTTTTGGGGTCACAAATGCTCCAGCGACATTTATGGACCTCATGAACAGAGTATTCAGGGAGTACTTAGATAAGTTTGTCATCGTCTTCATTGATGACATTCTTATCTACTCAGGAACTCAGGAGGAACATGCTGAGCATCTCAGGACAGTATTGCAGATTCTTCAGCAGAGCCAGCTGTATGCAAAATTCTCAAAATGTGAATTCTGGCTCGATCAGGTGTCTTTTCTAGGTCACATCATCTCCAAGGAAGGGGTGATGGTAGACCCCAGCAAAATAGAAGCAGTAAGTAACTGGATCAGACCGAAGAATGCCAGTGAGATCAGAAGTTTTCTGGGTCTAGCCGGTTACTACAGGAAGTTCGTAGAGAATTTCTCCAGAATAGCCTCCCCACTGACAGCTCTTACCAGAAAGAACAGAAAGTTTCAGTGGACAGAGGACTGCGAGAACAGTTTTACAGAATTAAAGAGAAGATTGACTAGTGCTCCCATCCTGACTCTTCCAGAGACCACTGACAGCTTTGACATATATAGTGATGCTTCTAAATTAGGACTTGGAGCAGTGCTGATGCAGAATGGCAAGGTTATTGCCTATGCCTCTAGACAACTCAAGGATTATGAAAGAATTACCCTACCATGACCTTGAGCTAGCTGCAGTAGTGTTCGCTCTCAAGATTGGAGGCATTACTTATACGGAGCTCAGTGTAGGATTTTCACAGATCATCAGAGTCTAAGTATTTCTTTACTCAGAAGGATCTGTACATGAGGCAACGCAGATGGCTTGAGCTGGTCAAGGATTATGACATTGACATCCTCTACCACCCAGGTAAAGCTAATAAGGTGGCAGACGCGCTTAGCAGGAAATCTAGTGCCACCCTACTAGCTTTGCCTACGATGTCACAGCCCCTTCGGAAAGGAAATATCAGAGTTCGGACTGGAAATTTAGTTGGGCAGCTCTCCACTTTGACATTAGTGTCAACCCTGATGGAAGACATCCAGACAGCACAGGATCAAGATCCTGACCTTCAGAAAATCAAGCAGGGGATAGCGGAATCAGAAATGGGGAGTTTTGCCCAACAGAGAGTGGGACACTGTACTACGGTGACCGCTTATGTGTTCCGAACCAAGAAGAGCTCCGAAGGAAGATCCTAGAGGACGCACATGGATCTCCTTGTGCGATGCATCCTGGTTCCACCAAAATGTACCAAGACCTCAGGGGACGTTTTTGGTGGCCTGGGATGAAGAGAGACATCGCCAGATATGTCAGTACCTGTCTGACATGCCAAAGGGTCAAGGCAGAACATCAGAGACCAGGTGGAGTTATGCAGCCTATTCAGATTCTAGAATGGAAATGGGAAGATATTTCCATGGATTTTATAGTGGGACTACCCCGAACAACGAATGGATATGATGCAATCTGGTAATAGTAGACAGATTGACTAAGTCTGCCCACTTCCTAGCTATCAGGATCTCCTATTCTATGGAACAGCTAGCTTAGTTATACCTCAAGGAGATCGTCAGGCTACATGGGGTCCCTAGGAGTATCATCTCAGATCAGGACAGTAGGTTCACTTCACACTTCTAGGAGTGCATACAGACAGCACTAGGCACCAAACTGAAGTTTAACACAGCTTTCCATCCTCAGACAGATGGTCAGATAGAGAGAGTTAATCAAGTACTAGAAGATATGCTCAGAGCTTGTGCTCTAGATTTCAAGGGCAGTTGGTGCAGATACCTGTGCTTAGCAGAATTCGCCTACAACAATAGTTATCAGGCCACTATCGGCATGGCACCCTATGAGGCTTTATATGGGCGGAGGTGTAGATCTCCTATCTGCTGGTACGAGGGTGGTGAGAGGCAAGAGTTAGGCCTACAGACAGATCTTATAGATGATACCACCGTAGACATACAGCAGATCCGCCAGAGAATAGAAACAGCTCAAAGCCGCCAGAAGAGCTATGCTGATACACGGTGCAGACCATTGGAGTTTGAAGTCGGGGATGCAGTATTCCTCAAAGTGCCTCCCATGAAGGGAGTAATGTGTTTTGGGAAGAAGGGCAAGCTGAGTCCCAAATATGTAGGACCATACCCCATCACTAGAAGAGTTGGCAAAGTAGCTTATGAGTTGAAGCTACCTCAGGAGATGTCAGCTATCCACAATGTATTTCATGTTTCCATGCTAAAGAAGCATATCCCAGATGCCACCCAGGTGATAGAGCCACAGACGGTACAAGTTCGCGAAGATCTCAGTTATGATATGTAACGCCCGACCTTATATCTACCCTTAAGGCGGGGTTACGGGTCCATACATTCAAATCATTTATCATCTTAAGCATGTATATCCAAACAAAACAGTTACAATAAAAGAAATGTAGTAAGCATGCTTATTGAAGACTAATTTACCAAGCAAGGTTTTTGTTTTTCATTTCTTTTATATCTACATGCATTTACAACCTAATAGGAAGATCATTTAACACACTATAGCATGGAATCTCAAGTAAGAATATAGCAAGAGTTATCTAGTCTTAGATACATGCAAGAGAAGCATTCATAAGAAATTAGCATTCATAAGAAACAGAAAATAGTAATTATCTAGCATTTTACTTAGCATGCATACTACAAAGTTTAGACATTAATGATAGTGTTATCTAGCATGACATAGGTTCCATATCCCTAACTTAATCACAGTAGAGTAGTCATGATCATCACACATTCAGAGTATAGCAATACAATTTCAATCTTTCATTGGAAGCAGTTTAGATTCTAGACAAAACAAGGTAGATAGAATCTTTCGTTCTTTCCCGAGCCATCACCACACACATCCTCTAGCCTTCCCTCTGCCTCTTCCTTTAGTTCAAGTATTTCTTACTGCTATCTGCAGCATAAGAAAACAACATGAACTAGTAAGCAAAACATGCTTAGTAAGAATCCGGGCCTACTCGCAAAACCATATCGATACATCATATCATGTACTCAGTAATCAAGATAGAACAAGATTATAAGCATCATAAGCATCTCATCAAAGTATCATAAGTATCACATCAAATATCTCTAAGTACTTACAGAACAAGATTATCACATAATTAGAAATGTTTTTCAAAAAGTTCCATAAAGGTAAGTACTTAAAAATACAATATCTCCCAGGGCCCAGTTGTAGTACCACATCATGCGCGTTCCCTAATAAATTGGGGTAGCGAGCCACCAATCTAATTAGAGCAGGACCCTTCCGTCCTACCAATGCCATGACCTTCAGTTAACATGCACATTGGATTTGTTTAACGACCCCCTTCCGAGTCGGGTACACAACTTTCAAAGTAAAGTAATTTATCATGCAATTACTCATATATGTATATGCCTAAAGGTACTCTTAATCACTTCTCAAAGGGACACACCACACCTTCGGGTGCTCTTGATCCCCTAGGGACACACCACACATTCGGGTGCTCTTGATCCCAGTTCAATAGAGTATCCTTTTTTTTTTTAAGCATATTATCCACCACATCTCAACCACATCATGTTCATGTCATAAGAGTGCCCCATGGGCTATAAGGCATGCTTTTATACCTAACAAGATAGGTCACATAATTTATACACACATCATATAAGTGTAGCATGCTTCATGGTTTCATTAAGGACTTCCCAACCCTAAAGCTAGGGTTGGCCGAAACTCACAAGTAAAGGAGTTTGGTTTTCCAATCAAGCATTCATTCAAGCATTCTTACAAACACCTCAAGTACATTTCATGTAACAATTTAAACATGGTTTAAACTTCAAAGTGGGGTTAGCATCCACTAACCCTAATTTACAAGGGTTTGGCCGAAACCTTGTAGGGTACCAAACCCTAATTTTGTCCTTCCAAAAATTTGGAAACATCACATATGAGTATACCCTAGGTCTTAAGGGTTATTTTCATGTAATGAAAAGTTGCCAAGCACATCCTTTAGGAAGTGGCCGAAACCCACACAAGGACAACCCTAGGTTTTTGTTCTTGACACCATGAAGAAAATCCATCACATGTATACCCTAAGTCCCAAAGTCTTCCCATGCATCAAAGTTGGATCAAACCTTTCTCTTGGACCCCCAATCCTAGGGTGGCCGAAACTTCTACAAGGATGATCCTTGTGATTTTTCAAAAGAAACACACAAACAAACATTTAATAGCAATTATACTGCAGGCGAGAGGACACTTACATCCTAGCGCTGGAATTTAACCTTCTTTAAATCGTAGGGTACCCTACACTTGGAGGGTATGCGAAGATCCTTTTCTTCCAAATCTTCTCTCTAGTATTCCTTGGTCTTGGTAGAGAGCAATGGCTCTTGGACTCTCCTTCTTGTAATTGCCCTAGGGTTAAATTTCGAAAGGGAAGGGGGAAGGCTAGGCTCGGCAAGGAAGAAGAAGAAGGGAGGAAGAAGAATGAAAAAAAAAGAAACTTCTTTCTAACTTCCTTCTCTTACTCTTATTTATACACCTCTTGTGAAAAGACATGTCTCTTCTTTGCCCAAGCCTTAACACGCATGTCTCCCCTTCTCCTAACACGAAACACCCATTAGAGCATTTGGTTAGGAAGGAGTTAGTGCAAGTGATAGGTTCAAGGTTCGATCCTTGCTTCCTCCACTTTGCACTTTTTTTTTATTACCTCTTAATAATTCATTTCCAAGCCTATCATGGAATTTCATAATATTAATAATACTTCATGAATCTAATATTTCATGATAATATTTCATGATAATAATATTTCATAAATATAATATTTCATGCTAATATTTCATGATAATAATATTTCATGAATATAATATTTCATGCTAATATTTCATGATAATAATATTTCATGAATATAATATTTCATGTATTCATGACATTTCATAGCATGTGATTGCATGAAATTTATATCATTTCATTATAACCATTTTCATACATTGTCATGATTTTACATTGATAAATTTGGGGTGTTACATGATAGTCGGCCTATCCAGATAATAGACCGAGCAGTTAAGAAATTGCGAAACAAGGAGGTACCATTAGTGAAAGTCATATGACAAAATCACAGAGTAGAAGAGGCAACCTGGGAACCAGAGGACAGCATGAGACAGAAATATTCAGAGTTGTTTTAAGTTCGAGGACGAACTTTTTATAAGGTATGGGGATTGTAAAGCCCAAAAATTTCCTCAAATAATTTTAGAAATATCCTAGGATTTTTCTGGAATTTGTAGATATTTTTATGGAATTTTTCCATAAAAAGAAGTGCCAAAAATAAAGAAAATGAGTTGGTGGACTTAGGTGAGTTTTGAACCCGCAACCTCTGCTAGAATAAACCCTTGGCATGGTTCCACGAACCACCAGGCCAATGGGAATTTCATTGAAGGAAATAATCGAGTATTCTAGATATGTATTTAACTTAGGATTTTTTTACAACTTAATATAAATAACGAATTAAAGAATTAGAGGAGGAGATTTTAGGTTTTCGTGAGCCAAGGGTGCAGCGCCGACGCCCCTCCTCCTCTCCTCTTCCTCTCTTGCGTTTTCTTCCTCTTCTCTTGCCGCCCAAGACAAAGGGGAAGCCAAGGGAAGGTCTCGAGAGGCCCTATTCTCTACGGGGACCCTCGTAGACGCGAGGAGAACGCCAAGAAGCAAGAAGAACATTGTAGTTCGACGTTTCCTCAGGAATTTCAGAGTTTATTCGTAAGAAAAACCTAGCGCAGGAAGTAAGTATCCCTCACCTGCAGTATAAGTAGTTTCGGTTGACGTTTCGTATGCTTAATTCCTTATATGTATGTTCTACGATTAGAAATCGTAAATTATGAACAAGCACGCACGTTAGGTGTTTGTTAAAATGTTCAGTTCAGTTAATGTTATAGAAAGCATTAAAGAATAGAAATTCTTGCCCCAGTTATGATTGGGACCAAGGTCCAATGGGATGGGCTCCTAGTTGCCTCTAGGTTTAGATAACCTAGTAAAAGAAAGAATTAGAAAAGGAAAGAAAAGTATAAAGGACTATTTTATTTTCAGTGGCATTGTACCGGACTCCGGTCCAGGGATAGGCTCCAAGTTGCCTCTAGGTTTAGATAACCTAGTATGGGATGGGCTCCTAGTTGCCCCTAGGTTTAGATAACCTAGTAGAACCCTAATGGATTCGAGATTTGCTACCTCGGGTTTATTAGGGATGCGCGCATAGTTGGTACATTGCCGGGCCCACAGCAGTTGATTATTATTTTCACCTACTATATGTATTTAGTTTTCAGAAATTTATATTAGCATGTGGTGAATTTAATAATTAGTTTTATGTTAGTTAGTTCCAGTTCCAGTTCAGATATGTATGTCATGCTATAGCTTACTTTTCAGTTTTAGTTCAGTATGTGCCATGTCTCAGCTATATGCCATGACATCCTATGATATGTATTTTAGCATGAGCCTAACATGATTACTTATGGATATGAGCATGTATGTGCATAGCATGTTTTACAAAAGCATAATTCGAGTTTTCATGGTTTTGTGAGGCTAGATGGTACTTACTAAGCTTTATGCATATTAGTTTGCATTTCCTTATACTGCAGATACAGGTAAAGGAAAGCACTAGTAGTGGAGGCGACGGGCTTGATGCAAAGTGTGTGTGATGGTGGAGTTGGAATAAAAGTCTTCGGAACTTGCAAAGCATAGAATAACCCTCTTTATGCTTCTTTAGTTATTCCGCAATATATTATGTGAACCATGTATGAACTTAAGTAGACTTGTATTCGTGGTGTCTAGTATGCTTCTTTAATTTTCTTGTTTATGCTTCTTCAGTTATTTCGCGATATATTATGAGAACCATGTATTAACCTGTTTAGACTCGTTATTTGTGGTGCCTAGTATATTAAAGTAGTTTATTCACCTGTGTTAATACTTGCTTAGCGAATGTTGAATGATATGAGTTACTACTTGTAATATGGTAATTTAGACCCATGCATAAGCTTTAGAGATAAGAACTTGATACTTTTGATTTACATGCTAAATACATAGGATATGCTTGTTTTAAGATATATGCACCATATAGAATGACATGTAGTAGCTAAGAATGCCCTTAGATATGAATAATGAATGGTTTCAATAAGAAGTTGATATAAACTTGGCACGTTTATGTTTATGCTTTTACATATCGTTGTTGAGATTCCTACCAAGCTTATAAAATTAAAGTTTTTATTTTATTTTGGCTGGTTAGTACTTTAAACATGATTATGAATTGTTAGTTCAGTAAATAGCGAAATAAGAAATTTTAAATTCTCCCAGTTGGTTTAGCATTATCAGAAATCATTAATTAATCAGTCAGCCAGTCAGTCAGTAGTAGCGATCCGCCTTAAAGCTTAGTACCAGAAGGCGGGTCGTTACATAATCTAACTAAGAACCCAATCCAATATTCCAGAACTAAACACATAGAAGTTAAACACCATTTTGTAAGAGACCATGTAGCCAGGGGTGAAATAGTCATTAAGCATGTAGACTCTAAATCTAACTTAGCTGACATATTCACTAAACCCCTACTTGAGTCTGAGTTCAGCTCACTAAGAAGGCAGTTAGGATTATGCTTGGTAGAATAAGTTTACTCTATTTTTCGATTTTTAAACTACTTTACTTGCTTTTAAAATCAGTTTCTAAAATAATTTTAAAACTGCTTTACTTAATTTCAAAATCAACTTTTAGTTAGTTTGAAAAATCTTTTTATCACTTTTAATTTTTTGACTTAGTTTTCTTTTCAAAAACTACCCCCTTCAAAACTAGGGTTTTTTCGCAAAATGGACTTAGCCTAGGCCCTAACCCTAGAATTGCATGCACCTATAGATCTAGAAACCAGCATCTCACAAGCACCTTAGGGTACTTTTGATTGATAACCTAGAATGGGTTGAGATGCTTAGGTCTTTGCATTAATTCAAAATGCTTTAAGTCAGTGCATCTGCAGTAATTAGGGCACTAAATACAACTTAAACAGTAATCAAGTTAAGTGTCAAGTTTAGAAAATCTAACTTGAACAGAACACTTAACTCGACTAACCCTAGCGAAAACTACTGTTTATAACAGTTAGTAAGTAGCTAATTGGGTTAGACAGGACCCTAAAGAGATAATTGAAATTGGCTTGGTTCATTTTATCTTGCATTGGTTCAGTACATCACATTAATTTTTTTCTTACGCAATTTATTTACCTTTTTGCTATATTGCTTTGTTTTTGATATATGGCAAATGAGGAGAGATAGGAAAGGAGAGAAGCTTTAAAATTTTATTCAAAATTTAAAATTTTCAAAACTTTATCCTTTTTTCAAAAAGTACTTATTGTTTAAACTGTTTAAAAGTACTTAAGCTAAGTTTTTTCAAAACTGTTTAAAAGTACTTACTCTAAGTTTTTTTTCAAAACTGTTTAAAAGTACCTACTCTATGTTTTTTCAAAACTGTTTTCAAAGTACTTAACCTATTTTTTTCAAAACTGTATAGGTACTTGATCTAAATTATTCTCAAAATTGATTCTAAGTACTTGACCCAAGTAGGTTTTCAAAAGTATTTTCTAAGTTCTTAAACTTAAGATATGGTCAAAATATCTCTAAGTACTTATTTCTAAATCTCTCTAATAGAAAAGTTTCTAAGTTTCTAAAAGTACTAAAGAGATTGAAAACTTTTAAAGTGCATCTAAAGATGTTTTAGAAAATATCTACTAAGTTATTTTTCTAAATTTCTAAGTGCCCAATCAAAATGTATTTTTGGAAAATATTTTCTAAAACTTCTTTTGAAAAATATTCTAAGTATTGAAAAATTAATTCCATTATTTTGACTTAGAAATTTTTCAAACCCCACGAGCCTTTGAAAAACCTAGGGGGAGATTTCTTCCAGGGGGAGTCAACTAAATATCAATTGTCTTGATTAACTTAACTTTTTGAATCGGGTTGCCATAAAAAGGGGGAGATTGTTGGTGCAGACAACACCCAAGTCGAACCTGGGTTTTGATAATGGCAAAGAATTCAAAAGTTAAGATGTTATGTTTATCTAACATGCTACTTGAGTGTGCAGATTGAAGTCCTAGCGAAGGACTGCTAGGCACCTAGCGAAGGACTACTAGGCACCTAGCGAAGGACTGCTAGGCATCGGAACCTAAGACCCAGCGAAGGGTTGTTGGGCACCTAGAGAAGCGCTGCTAGGAGTCAAAGACCTAGCGAAGGACTGCTAGGCACCAGGCGAAGGACTGCATGGAACCGAAGCCCTAGCGAAGGACTACTAGGCACCAGGCGAAGGACGGCTTGGTTACGAAGATCTGGCGAAGGACTGCTAGGCACTAGGCGAAGGACTGCATGGTACTGAAGACCTGGCAAAGGACAGCTAGGCACCTGGCGAAGGACTGCTGGGCAAAAGTCCAACCGGAGGAGCCGGTTGGCAACAGGTAAATTCTCCTGAGAGGAGTAGGTGAGGATGCGTTCCCCGTCGAGGGAACAGTAGGCGTCGGTTCGACCTAGGGCTCTATTTAGGAGACCCAAAGTCAGAACCAAGACAGCTAAGGCTGTATAAACCTAATATTTTATTGCTTTGTGTTGTTTTGGACTAACCTTGGATGCAGGACCGAAGGAATGTGTTTCTGCAGCTCAGAACGCCCCAAAGGAGAGGGGCAAGCAGCTGGGCAGGGCGCCTCCAGTGTCCCGGGCGCCCCCCAAGGTCAAGGCAAAACAAGTTAAGCAAGAAAACGCTTCGTAAGTTCACTGGGGGGGCGCCCCCATGCTCCCGGGCGCCCCGGATGCTCCGGGCATCCCGGGCTCAAGCCAACGAAGCGGATAGAGTCAAGCCAGCGAGAAGCCAGCGGACTGAGTGAACCCGGGCGCCCCCCGCGTCCCGGGCACCCCCGGTCAAACCTCAACCCGATCCTGGACGGATAATGGCTGACCGAGAGTTTACCGGATCAGGTGACACGTGGAGGGCGCCCCCAACGTCCCGGGAGCCCCCAGGTTTACTATATAAAGGACTCGACCCCCAAGCATTCTCAACACATCTTTCCAACGCTACTATGTTCTTCGACTCAAGCGCTCTGCTCCAGAAGCCTTCCATCTCAAAATTGAAGCGCCGACGACGACCTTACGCACCGAAGTACGATCCATACCAGGCGTCGATCACGAAGAGTAACTCTGTTTTCCTTTACTGTAAAATTTCTGTACCATTCTCTGTAAAACACTTTGTGCATTATAGAATTGCCCGCAGTAAACGGTCAAGGACCGTGGGTCTTGGAGTAGGAGCCGACAGCGACTCCGAACCAAGTAAATGTTTGTGTTCGTGTCCTTCTTTGTGTTTTTAATTTCCACTGCTTATTCTCTTAAAGTTTTATCCGAAAACGTTTTACAATATTCACCCCCCCTCTATCGTTATTCTCGATCCAACATCTACCTCTCTTATTATAATTTATCTATCTTAATTTTTCACTTTTTTTATATTTTCTATATCACTTTTTCTCTATATTTTTTATATCACTTTCTCTCTCTATATTTTCTATATCACTTTCTCTCTCTGTATATTTTATTAATTATTTTTTCTCTCTACCTCTCTTATCATAATTTATTTATCATTATTTTTTATTTTTTCTGTATATTTCATATATCACTTTCTCTCTCTACTCTCTCATCTCACTTTCTCTCTATATATTTTCAATATCACTTTCTCTCTCTACCCTCTTATTATAATTTATATATCTTTATTTTTTACTTTTTCTCTATATTTTCTATATTATTTTCTCTCTCTATATTTTCTATATCACTCTCTCTCTACCTCTCTCATCTCATTTTCTCTCTATATATATTTAATATTACTTTCACTATCTACCTCTCTTATCATAATTTATCTATATTTATTTTTTTATTTTTCTCTATATCTTCTATCACTTTCTCTCTCTACATTTTCTATATTATTTTTTCTCTCTATATTTTTTTTAATGATTTCTCTCTCTATTTTTTTATCACATCTATCTTATCTTATTTTTTCTCTCTACTTTTTATCTTTATTTTCTCTATTATTGTATTTTCTCCTATTTTTTCTTCTAATTTCTTTTTTTTTACCTTACTTCTCATAATTTCTCTCTATATTTTTCTAATTTATCTCTCAACTCATTTTATTTCACTTTCTCTATTTTGTAATAATTCTATTATTTTAGGTAATTTTAAATTTTTTATGGATTCCCATTACTAAAGTTAAACTGAACCAAACATCATCAATTATAATAATTTTCATTTCAGGATTTGAACCAAACACTACCAATGGAATCATGATTCTCATTCCCATTGACCACTCAATGAATCCTATTACCATTCCGATTAACAAATTTGAACCAAACGCCCCTTAGTGTTGTGCAGTGTTGTGGTTTGCATTTTTGGAGTCAAACTGTGTTCTGTTGGGGAATAACCTATTTGGTTGTGTTGGTTTAAGTATTCTGTATAGGTTAATTTTGATCTTATGGAATTCCATTTAAGTGTGACATGTTGGGAAATTGTTTTGTTACTATTTGGGATGTATAATTGCTGGTGTGAGCAGCCATTGTGATGGTGTGATTATTTAATTATGTGGTTTGCTACTAGGGAGTGCGGTGTGTTGATAGCGATTAAGGGTTAGAATGAGTAGATCATTATGGATGTATATGGGTTTCTTGTCGTTTAAAGGTTTGAACTTTGTTTGAATTGGATATTTTGTTGGTGCAGAAAGCACCAAAGTCAAACTTGTGTTTTGATAATGGCAACAGGGTTCAAAAGTTAAGTCTTACTTGTTATCTAACATGTCAATCTAGTGTGCAGGGTAAAAAGTCCTAGCGAAGGAATGCTAGGCACTGGCGAAGGAATGCCAGGGTAAAAAGCCCTAGCAAAGGACTGCTAGGCACTGGCGAAGGAATACCAGGGTGAAAAGCCCTAGCGAAGGACTGCTAGGCGCCAGGCGAAGGACAGCTTGGGACTGAAGCCCTAGCGAAGGAATGCTAGGCACCGGGCGAAGGATGGCTCGGTATCTAAGACTTGGCAAAGGACCGCCAGACAAAAGTCCAACCAAAGGAGCGGTTGGCATCAGGTACATTCTCCCGAGAGGAGTAGGTGAGGATGCGTCCCCCGTCGAGGGAACAGTAGTCGTCGGTTCGACCTAGGGTTCCATCTTGGAGACCCAAAGTCAGAACCAAGACAGCTAAGGCTGTATAAAATAATAATATAATACTGCTTGTTGGACTAACCCTGGATGCAGGACCGAAGGACTGAGTATCTGCAGCTCAGAGAGCCTCAAAGGAGTGAGGCAGAAGCTGAGCAGGGCGCCCCGGATGCTCCGGGCGCCCCCAAAGTCAACCCAAGTCAGCAGGAGCGAAAACACGCCTCGACAGTTATATGTCGGGGCGCCCCGGATGCTCCGGGCGCCCGGCCTGTCGCGGGCGCCCACCTGTCGTGGCGCCCCCAGTGCCAGCTGCCGAAGCACACCCTCGCGAAGCCAAGAGGATGAAGGCTTGACCCGGTCAATGCGGGCGCCCCGAGCGCTCCGGGCGCCCCGGTCAAACCTGATCCCGATTTTGAAGGGATCAGATGTTGACCGAGCTGGAGACGGATCGACCGCCACGTGAGGGGGGGCCCCGACGTCCCGGGCGCCCCCAGGCCCTATATAAAGGGCCCTCGACCCCAAGGCTCAAGCAACACTTTCAATCAACGCTTCTACGCTCTTCTGCTCCCGCGCCTCGCTCCGGAAACCTCCCAACTCGAGCCGATGACGTCCCGCTGCTCCGAAAAAGACAACCTAAATCGGACGTCGGTAAAAGAAGAGCCTCTTTTTAATTGTTAAGATTACTGTGCTGTATTTGTAAATCAATCTTTGTAAACTATTATTGCGCCTCATATAGAATTGCCCAAAGTAAACGGTCAACGACCGTGGGCCTTGGAGTAGGAGTCGACCTAGGCTCCGAACCAAGTAAAAAATTACTGTGTTTGCGTTAGATTGTTTTATTCCACTGCGTAACTGCTCTAATCCTAAAATCCGAAGGATTTCCGATATTCACCCCCCCTTTATCGGTTCTCTCGATCCAACAAGTGGTATCAGAGAGGGGAAGTTCAAACTTGGTGCAACCACCAGTTTGAAAATTTTTGGATTTTTTTTGTATATTTTTTTTCTCTCGTTCGAATTTCTTCTAAATTTTTCGTTCGAATTTCTTTCATTAATCGAGGTTCGTGCAACACCCCTCGATATTTTATTTTTCTTATCCCGCACTACTAATCCAAGACCTAGTCTTGGGAAAATTTTTCTTGTTCGTTTTCTTTTTTCAGATTAAATGGCTATGCAAGAAGGATTTAGCACCGCCAGGCCTCCACTTTTCAGTGGAGAAGACTTTTCCTACTGGAAAAGTCGAATGGAGGTCCACCTGAATACTCAGGTGGACATGTGGATCATCATCCAGTCCGGACTGGAGATTCCCAAGAACGCTAAAGGAGTACCTCAAAGCTACTCAGAATGGGACACCGCTCTGAAGTGCAAAATAGAAGTCCATGCAAAGGCAACTCAGACCCTACAATGCGGTTTAACAAAAGAAGAGCTGAACCGAGTGGGCCCCTTCAACAGTGCTAAGGAGCTGTGGGCAAAATTGATCGAGCTGCACGAAGGAACATCAGACACTCTGATCAGTAAGAGGGATCTACTCCTAAACAAACTGTACACCATCAAGATGGCCGACAATGAAACAGCAGCCCAACTCCATGCAAGAATCCAAGAATTGATGAACGGTCTTCACACTATAGGTCACAAGGTCGAAAACCGTGACCTAATAAGGTATGCCCTAAATGCTTTCCCTAGAAATACCTTGTGGGCATCTATGGTAGATGCATACAAGGTTTCAAGGGATCTCTCTAAAATTAAATTAGATGAATTGTTTTCCGAGTTAGAACTTCATGAACAGACTAACTGCAATTTGGCCGAGAAAGGTATTGCCTTTGTTGCAGGAAAAACTGGAAGATCAACAAAGAAGAAGCCACAACCTGAACCCGAGTCTAACTCAGACTCAGACTCAGAAGACGAAGAAGGAGATCGACCGAAGCTGGTCCGATTGGCCCGAAGTTACTATAAAGAATTAAAGAACTAAACCAACAGAAAGAAGGCCAACCGAAGAAAGGACGAACCAGCTGAACCCACAAATGACAAAAACAAGCCCAACGTAACTTGCTACGAGTGCAAGAAGAAGGGTCACTACAAGACGGAGTGTCCAAACCTAAAGGAGAACAAAAAGTCAAGAAGAAAGAAAGCACTACAAGCAACCTGGGACGAATCTTCCTCAGAAGAAGAAGAAGAAGCACCCCAGTCAAACCTACTAGCCCTGACCGCCTTAGAAGAAGTCGGGACCGAGTCAGAGTCAGAACAGGACGACGGCAGACTAACCTTTTCAGAAGACAGCAAAATCAAGGTAAGTGGTTTCAGTAGAAGTCAATTAAACGAACTTATTTCTTATCTTTCTCGAGATTTGGCGAAAGCCAAACTCCGAGTCGAATCCCTCCGACAGGAAGTAAAACTCCTGAAAGAGGGAGCTGACTCTAAATCCTTAACCGAGAAAGTTCAAGAAGGAACTCCTACTCAAGTTGAAAAACTTGAGAAAGAGAACTCCTCCCTGAAAACTCAGGTCAAGGATCTTAGAGCTGCCTTAGAACGATTCACTTCTGGTTCCAAGGGTCTTGACATGATTCTTGAAAAACAGAAGTCCATTCTAAATCGATCCGGACTTGGCTATAGAACCAAATCCCGACAAAGATCTTATTTTGCTGTACTGAATCAGTCCAGAGGTAAAGTTCAGGCATGGGTACCTAAACTGTACCTGAACAAACCAACTGGATCAAATCAGTATTGGATCCCCAAGGACAAGATTCACATCTTGCCTAATCATTACCGTGGCTTTAGTCCAGGGGGAGCCAAATTAAAAACTATCTTTATTGTTAAATAGAATTTAATTCTTGCAATTTGCCTGATTGATTGTTTATTTAAATTTCTGCAATTAACCATGCTTAGACCTAGGTTAGTATAAGGACTGAACAAACTTAACTGAAACTTGAAAACATAGTATTGGGTGGAGGTGAGATGATAGTACGTTAGGGAAACCAATTCTAATAAGATCAAGTTCACTTGGTCTCTTTAGACTGGTGAAACTAGCCGAAGCTACCAATTCAAAATCCAAACTAGTTAGACCAGAACTTTTTCAAAGATTAATTTTGAAAATGAAATTTCATTAAACGGGTTTGTCAAGGAAAGGGTTGATGATCCAATAAGGCTACGGCCAAAGAAGGCCTAGTGCCTCGCCAAGACCTGGAAGCCAATTTTTGAATTTCAAATTCAAATTACTTTTTGTAAAATTCAAATCTAACACAATTTTCAGTTAAGTATAGATTCAAACATCTCCTTTCAAAATAAATTGAAATGTTTTCAAAAATTAATTAAGGGTTTCAAAATAAATAATAATTTCTCAAAAATAATTTTACTTATGAAAACCTGTCTCACAAAACCTATAAGTCTAACGTGATTGAAAACATTAGATTTGGGTGAGACAGTAAGATTAAGATTCAATTGGAAATACTTTAAATGCCTACATTTTGAGTTAATTCTATAGTTAAGGACATGGTCAAACCATGATCAAAATAGTCAAACCACAAGTCAAAATAGTCAAAGCAATTCAAACCATAGTCAAACCAATTTAACCATGGTCAAACGATGACAAGACATAAAACTTGTCTTTTCCTATAAAGTCTCGGGCGCCCGGAACCACGCGGGCGCCCTTACCATACCTTTTCCCTCTCTCGAGACAATAAAGCTGAATCTGACCTTTGACCAGGGCGCCCGGAACCACGCGGGCGCCCCCATCACAATCACTGCAACCAAAGCTGCAAAAGCTGCCTGACTCGGGCGCCCGGAGCACTCCGGGCGGCCCCATACAGGTGCAGTCTCTGCCAAAGGCAGAGACCACTGACCCGGGCGCCCGGGAGCTCCCGGGCGCCCCCATTGAAATGCCTATATAAAGGCATCCAAACCTCCTCTTCTTCCCACACCAAAACCAACTTCCTTCCACCCTTCCTTCCTTACAAGAAGATCAAGAGACCTTGCAAGCTCTCGTCCTCAACCATGCCTCCCCGAGCTGCCCGGTATAATTTTTATTGCATTTAAATTAATTTTTAATTTTATTTAATGCAATACCTTCATACTTCTTTTAAACTCCTTCTCTTAGAAGACGTCGACCAAACCCGGCCAACCCCGGTGCCGAACCAAGTCCTGACCCTAGGTTCCCTACCCTAGAGTTATGTAATAAGTTTGCACAAACCATTTACAAGACTAATAAAACAAGCTATCTTAATAGGCACTTCTTTACCCAATCATGCCCCTTAACCATGAATATCATAAACTTCTATCAATTAGATAATCTTGTCTTCTGCACTCATACCATTAATGAATCCTTATGTGCAGAATTCTACAATAACATAGTTCGACAAGATAATCTCATGTTTCACACTACTGTCCAAGGGATACCTCTGTCTATCACCCCTGCTTTGTTGAACCAATTCCTTGGACTACGACCCTCTCAGTCCACATTTTGCTGCTATCCACCTAGGAATCCTCCATTTGACTCTCCCTATTCTCACATTACCTTAGACACTATCCACGCCTACTTCTATAGGGAAGCAAGACTCCCCGCAAATAGACGATTCCAAGCCGTTGACGTTCAGGCATAGGACTATGCCCTGTACAGAGTCCTGGTCTGCTGTATCTTACCACTCTCCACTAGAGATCTCGGGACCATGCGATCCTTTCATGCCTTCCTTCTGTATGCCCTAGTCCATCACCTTGACATAGACATTGGACTACACATGTTTCATACTATTCTGCATGCGTCCAGTGTCACGACCCAGGGACGAGTGCGCACTCCATTCTGCCACATCATCACCTCTCTCCTTCATCACCACGGTCGTGACATAACCGTGGGTGAAATAACCGCTATGACCGACTTTGATGAAATAGGATTTAGGAACTTCTCGTTAGCGGGTCTAGAGGTATCGGCCACCGGGGTTCTGAGTTGGAGACGACAGTAGGCCGGGGCTCTGATCGACTCAGACGAGGAGGTCGACGTTGACGTCGGAGATCTAACAGCAGCAGCCCGAGCGCACATAGATAAGCCCGCTCCTCCGACACTCTACGATCGAGTGGCACAGCTGGAGACACATGTTCAGAGCCTCCGAGAGGAAGTGGAGGTCAATCATACCGAGAACATGGAAACAAATCTGGGCTACTACACCGATTACATGAGTGCCCTTAGAGCTGAGAGGGAGGCCAGAGATGCACAGTATCACGAGATGATGACCCTATTTCGATCCTGGCAGCCAGGCTCCTCTGATCATCCCGGTCCCTCGTCCTAGATTTGATTAGCATTGTACCAGTACCTATTTGACTACCCCTACTCTGTAGGGCTGACTTATGCCTGACTTGTATGACTGTGTTGAATTTTGAGTACTTGTTTTGTTCTATTTGACTAGCTTGTTCTATTTGAAAGGCAGTTAGGATTGTGTTCTGTAGAATAGATTAACTCAATTTTTCCCTGCTTTATTTGATTTAAAAATCAATTTCTAAAAGAATTTTGAAAAACTGTTGTTTTTTCAGTTTGTTTTAAAATCTTTTCGGACTTAGTTTTTTTTAAAACTACCCCCTTTCAAAACTAGGGATTTTTCGCAAATGGACTTAGCCTAGGCCCTAACCCTAGAACTGCATGCACCTATAGATTTAGAAGCCAGCATCTCACAAGCACTTTAGGGTACTTTGATTGATAACCTAGAAAGGGTTGAGATGCTTAGGTCTTTGCCTTAATTCAAGATGCTTTAAGTCAGTGCATTTGTAGTAATTGGGGCACTAAATACAACTTATACAGCAATCAAGTTAAGTGTCATGTTTAGAAAATCTAACTTGAACAAAAACACTTAACTTGACTAACCCTAGCGAAAACTACTGCTTATAACAGTTAGTGAGTAGCTAAATGGGTTAGACAGGTCCTTACAAGAGAAAATCAACTGATTTGGTCTAAGTCTTGGTTCAGTACAGCAAAATCATGCAAATATTTTCCTTTATGAAAGTCATTTCATTTGTACAATTTAATTTCTGCTATATTTATCTGTTTTTGATATATGGCAAAGGGGAGAGATAAGAAAGGAGAGAAATTTAAAATTTTTTAACTCTTTTATTTTTTTTTCAAAATTTCAAAATCTATCCTTTATTCAAAAAGTACTCAACCCAGCTTCTCAAAATTTTCTAAGTACTTAAGCTTTTCAAAAATTCTGTAAAGTACTTAAGCATTTTAAAATCTTCCAAGTATCTCAAAATTTTCTAAGTACTTAAGCATTTCAAAAATTCTGTAAAGTACTTAAGCATTTTAAAATCTTCTAAGTACCTCAAAATTTTCTAAGTACTTAAGCTTTTTCAAAACTTCTAAAGTACTTAAGCTTTTCAAAATACTTAAGTTTTTCTTAAATTTACTAAGTACTTAAGTTTTTTTAAAATTTTACTAAAGTACCTAAGTTAAAGCTTTCAAAAGACCTTTGAGTACTTTAAAACTTCTAAGTACTCTAAACTCATGCCTTCAAAAAAAAAACTTTTCTATGTACTTACACTTAAGTTTTTCTAAGTACCTACACTTAAGTTTTTCAAAGTGCAAAAATCATACAAAAGCTTTCCGTTAAAAAATTCTAAGTAAAAGTTTTTTTAAAACTTAGAACCCCATGAAGTTTTGAAAAATCTAGGGGGAGATTCCCTCCAGGGGGAGGGAACAAATTTTTATGCTTTTGATTAAACTTAACTTTTTGAACTAGGGTTGCCATAAATCAAAAAGGGGTGATAGTTGGTGCAGAAAGCACCAAAGTCAAACCTGTGTTTTGATAATGGCAACAGGGTTCAAAAGTTAAGTCTTACTTGTTATCTAACATGTCACTCTAGTGTGCAGGGTAAAAAGTCCTAGCGAAGGAATGCTAGGCACTGGCGAAGGAATGCCAGGGTAAAAAGCCCTAGCGAAGGACTGCTAGGCACTGGCGAAGGAATGCCAGGGTGAAAAGCCCTAGCGAAGGACTGCTAGGCGCCAGGCGAAGGACAGCTTGGGACTGAAGCCCTAGCGAAGGAATGCTAGGCACCGGGCGAAGGACGGCTCGGTATCTAAGACCTGGCAAAGGACCGCCAGGCAAAAGTCCAACCAAAGGAGCGGTTGGCATCAGGTACATTCTCCCGAGAGGAGTAGGTGAGGACGCGTTCCCCGTCGAGGGAACAGTAGGCGTCGGTTCGACCTAGGGTTCCATCTTGGAGACCCAAAGTCAGAACCAAGACAGCTAAGGCTGTATATAATAATAATATAATACTGCTTGTTGGACTAACCCTGGATGGAGGACCGAAGGACTGAGTATCTGCAGCTCAGAGAGCCTCAAAGGAGTGAGGCAGAAGCTGAGCAGGGTGCCCCGGATGTTCCGGGCGCCCCCAAGGTCAACCCAAGTCAGCAGGAGCGAAAACACGCCTCCACAGTTATATGTCGGGGCGGATGCCCGGCGCCCCGGATGCACCGGGCGCCCCGCCTGTCGCGGGCGCCCCGCCTGTCGTGGGCGCCCCCAGTGCCAGCTGCCGAATCATACCCTCGCGAAGCCAAGAGGATGAAGGCTTGACCCGGTCAATGCGGGCGCCCCGGTCAAACCTGATCCCGATTTTGAAGGGATCAGATGTTGACCGAGCTGGAGACGGATCGACCGCCACGTGGGGGGGGCGCCCCCGACGTCCCGGGCGCCCCCAGGCCCTATATAAAGGGCCCTCGACCCCAAGGCTCAAACAACACTTTCAATCAACGCTTCTACGCTCTTCTGCTCTCGCGCCTCGCTCCGAAAACCTCCCAACTCGAGCCGACAACGTCCCGCTGCTCCGAAAAAGACAACCTACAACGGACGTCGGTAAAAGAAGAGCCTCTTTTTAATTGTTAAGTTTACTGTGCTGTATTTGTAAATCAATCTTTATAAACTATTATTGCGCCTCATATAGAATTGCCCAAAGTAAACGGTCAACGACCGTGGGCCTTGGAGTAGGAGTCGACCTAGGCTCCGAGCCAAGTAAAAAATTACTGTGTTTGCGTTAGATTGTTTTATTCCGCTGCATAACTGCTCTAATCCTAAAATCCGAATGATTTCCGATATTCACCCCCCCCCCTCTATCGGTTCTCTCGATCCAACATATTTTATTTGCGCAGCTTGGTTAATGGTAGTAATTTTGTGGAGAGTTGGTGTTAACAAGTGCTTTTGGATCTTGTAATGGGATGTTATCTTGAGCTAAGTTTGAGAGTTAATATTGGTTAGGGAAAAAGGGACTTGTTGTGGTTTACGGATTAATTAAACAGAGGTTGAATTAGGGTTAGACCTAATTATGTTAGTAGTTAGTTTAGCTATTTTATTAATCATATAAATAGCTAAACCTTGTATTTTGCGCAGAACTGTGATTGGTTATAGGCGTTTAATCGTGGGTGGTTCTCTCCGATACGCACACCACATTTATAAGACGGATACTTTTTCATTGAATCTATAATTTATTGAACTTAAATGCATGACTTATTTTATTTTCAAGTAGGATATTTTTATCTTGTCCTTGTTTTTTTGATATCATTCTTTGATACTTTCGTTGTTGATCTTTGAGCTAATTAAATTTATATCCATACAGTCTCATATATTAATTTCCTGATATGTAAAGTGTTGGATCGAGAAACACGATAGAGGAGGGGTGAATATCGTGAAAACGTTTCAGATTAAGAAAAAGAGAATACGGAGCAGAATTAGAACATACACACAAAGAACGCAAGTAGTTTTACTTAGTTTGGAGTGCGGTCGGCTCCTATTCCAAGGCCCACGGTCCTTGACCATTTACTGCGGGCAATTCTATATTCGCGCAAAGGTTTATAGAGTAGAATACAGAAATATTGCAGTAAATAAATGACTATACTTTTCGTTACCGACGCCCGGTGTAGATTGTACTTCGGAGCAGAGGGTCGTCATCGGTGCTAGAATCCCGAGATCGGAGTTTGCCGGAGCAGAGCGCTTGAACGAAGAGCGTAGAGGCGTTGGAAAATTGTTGTTCTGAAGCCTTAGGGTCGAGCCCCTTTTATAGTGCTCCTGGGGGCGCCTGGGACGTCGGGGGCGCCTGACACGTGCCTTCGGATCCGAGAACCTCTATCCGAAGCTTGGTCAGCGGTTATCCCCTACGAATCGGCTTTGGAGCTGACGGGGGCGCCCGGGACGTTGGGGGTGCCCTGGTTGACTTGGTCCGCCGGCTTCATACTAATTTTGCTTCGATTGCTTTGACCTTGGGCACCCGGGGCCACCGGGGCGCCCTGCCCAAGGCTGTTTCGAAGCAATTCTTGCATCCTTGTTTTGTCATTAACCTTGGGCACTCGAGACCTCCCAGGCGCCTGGCCCAGCTGCCTGCCCCTCTCCTTTGAGGCGTTCTGAGCTGCAGAAACACATTCTCTTGGTCCTTGAATTCAAGGTTAGTTCCAAAACAACAAGTCAAGAATATTAGTTGATTTCTACAGCCGTAGCTGTCTTGGTTCTGACTTCGGGTCTCCCAGATGGAACCCTAGGTCGAACCGACACCTACATTTCCCTCGATGGGGAATGCGTCCTCACCTACTCCTCTCAGGAGAGTTTACCTTTTGCCAACCGGCTCCTCCGGTTAGACTTTTGCCCAACAACCCTTCGCCAGGTGCCTAGCAGCCCTTCACCAGGTCTTCAATTCCTAGCAGCCCTTCGCCAGGTGCCTAGCAGCCCTTCGCCAGGTCTTTGATGCCTAGCAGCCCTTCGGCAGGTGCCTAGCAGTCCTTCGCCAGGTCTTCGGGTTTCAATGCCTAGCATTCCTTCGCTAGGTGCCTAGCAGCCCTTCGCCAGGACTTTTTTTCTACACACTCAGTGAGTACATTAGACCAACATAACATCTTAACTCTTGAACCCTTTGCCATTATCAAAACCCAGGTTCGACTTAGGTGCTGTCTGCACAACAATCTCCCCCTTTTTGATTTATGGCAACCCGGTTCAAAAATGTTAAGTTAAACAAGAAGTAGGTAAAATACCAGTTTTGACTTCCTCCCCCTGGAAGAAATATACCCCTAGGTTTTTCAAAAGTTCGTGGGGGTTTTGAAAAAAAAATTCTAAGTCTAAAAGTGAAACGTTTTTCAGGTTTTCATTACTTAGAAAACATTTTCCAAAAGTTTAAGTTAGAACCCATTTTCAAAATATTTTGAGTTGGAAAATTTTCAGGAGAATTTGAATTTTACATTTAGAAAATTTTTGACCAACCAAAGATTTTGAATTAGTACTTTGTGTTGGTGCAGGAAGCACTATATCGAACCTTGTTTTGATATTGGCAAAGGATTCAAAGTTAAGTATTGTTTGTTATCTAATGTGCTCATTAAGTGTGCAGGAAACAAAGTCCTAGCGAAGGGTTGCTAGGCACCTAGCTAAGGACTGCCAGGAAACAAAGTCCTAGCGAAGGGCTGCTAGGCACCTGGCGAAGGACTGCCAGGATACAAAGCCCTAGCGAAGGACTGCTAGGCACCTGGCGAAGGAATACCAGGATACAAAGCCCTAGCGAAGGATTGCTAGGCACCTATTGAAGGAATGCCAGGATGCAAAGCCCTAGCGAAGGACTGCTAGGCACCGGGCGAAGGACTGCTTGGTACCGAAGACCTAGCGAAGGATTGCTAGGCACCGGGTGAAGGACGTCTTGGAACCTAAGCCCTAGCGAAGGACTGCTAGGCAAAAGTCCAACCGGAGAAGCCGGTTGGCAACAGGTAAATTCTCCTGAGAGGAGTAGGTGAGGACGCGTTCCCCGTCGAGGGAATAGTAGACAGTAGGCGTCGGTTCGACCTAGGGTTCCATTTTGGAGACTCAAAGTCAGAACCAAGACAGCTAAGGCTGTATAATCATAACATATTCTTGTTTTATTGTATTTCAACTAACCCTGGATGCAGGACCAAAGGACCGAGTCTCTGCAGCTCAGAACGCCTCAAGGGAGAGAGGCAGCAGCTGAGTAGGGCACCCCGGAGGTCTCGGGCGCCCCCAAGGTCAAGGCAAAGCAGTAAACAAAAAAAGCGCTTCAAAGGCTTACTGAGCCAGGGCGCTGATAAGTACCATTTTATTGATTATTTGAGTTGCTAAAATCCATGTTTAACTTATGTTTTTATTGCCTAATTGTGAAATTTCCCTAGGTTTTAGAACTTACTCTTATTTTGGACTTAATTGCAAATTTACACAAAATTGGATTATTTGGCCACTAAATTTTTGATCTATTTTTGTAGGCGTGAAAGGTTCATGGACCTAGGGCATACTGGGTCAAACTTGAGTCGGAAGTGGACCCGGATCGAGTTATCAAGCTTCGGAGTAATCCGGGTCGTCCGATTCAAAAGAGGCTAGATTTGAGCCATCCGGGACCATCTGAAGCAATCCGAGCTAGGGTTAGGGTTGATCAAGCACTCTGATCAAGATCTGAAGGTTTCATCCCAATCTGAGCTCATTCAACCGTAGGATCAAGCTCGGAGGGCTCTAGATCGTTCATTCAAATATTAGGGTGATCTGGACCATCCGTTGCACATCTGGAGGATCCGAGCTACCACGAGGCAGATCCTGACCCCTGATCATCACCATCAAAGTTTGGATTAAATCAGAGCAAGATCAGTCATTGGATTCATCCAAAGCAATCTGGACCGTCCAATGTCAAATACTTAAGCAAAAATTCCCCGCAGCTCACCCTTGTCGCGTCTTCGCTGCAACAGTAGCATCTTCATCGACTTCTTCGTTTTCTTTGCAGTTTTCTTAGTTTTGAAGGCGTGACCACCTCAATCTCTACCTTGGATCAAAGTCTGAGTCATTGGGGATAGCTTCCTTGGAGAATTCAGCTCAAATTGCACCGGAAAAGGGCTGTTTGAGGGTTTCGGCAGCTCAGCAATCCAGTCACTTGTATCTCTTCCGTGAGCCATTTCCGACCATCTGAGCCGGCTGTAGGGGTTCTCAGGTGAGCTCAGATGGTCCTCGAATCATCATAGCAACCCCCATCAACTGAGGCCGAGGAGATTAGATTGAAATTCTAGCTGCGAGCGTTTTGAGCAGAGTGATCGATTGAAGCTGCTTTCCACTGATTTGCTGAGCTTAGGGCTTCGAAGCCAGCTCTTGCTTGACGACCAAGAAGATTTTGAGCTCGGGAAGGATTGAGGATTAGTTTGCTAGTTAAATTTCATTGAATTAGCTGTAATCTTTATTTCTGCATTTTGTTCTGTTACTGTCTTTGCAGCAGATTAGTTAACTTCGTTTATTAATTGTTTCAGCTTAATTTCGGTTTTAGTTCTGCAAGTAAATTAGCTAGGTATCTTGTTCAGTGATTAGTTGAATTCCATTCCAATTATTTCTTATCTTGTTCTTGCGTATCAGGTTTGTAGTTGCCTGCCAACTTCCATTTCTGTATTTCTGATTAACATGTTGCGTATCAGTTTGTTTGATTCTGTTTTAGCATAGCATACCTTGCTTTTGGTGCTGAATTTTGTATCCCGTGAATCTTAGTTATTCTTCTGGAGTTCCCTGATAGCTTATTCCATTTGCATAGTATTTTCTATCAACTTCTGCATTAAGTTCAGCTTCGTATCAGTTTTCTTCTCTGAAATTTCTTTTAGCTTTCGAATTCTTTAGTTATTTCACCTTTAGTATGTTAATTTGGTTGATCTAAGTTGTTTCACTTTGAAGCTTCATTTCTGAGTTTTGTTCAGCTGAATTTCTGCACACCATCTCAGAATTTCTGTTTTGTTTTTTTTTGCCATTGGATTGAATCTGAATTCCTTCACTTGGCTGTGCCATTTCTGCTGTTTAATTCAAATTCTGCTATGCCATTTTTGCATTCGAATTTCCATTTCTGCATTCACTTATTACTGCATTTTCATGATCAGGTTCTGCATTGCTAAACTTACTTCTTCATTTAGTTTCTCTGAATTGGAACCTTCATCTTTGCAACTCCAAGTTTGTTCCTTCTTAAGCTAGATTTGAAATTCCCTTACTGTAGTGTGTTTAAGGTTTTGAGTTAGTTTCAATTGCAAACTCAATTACTTTGTTGATTAAACTGTTAGGCATTAGAATTGCATCTGAATTCATAATTGTTTCCCAAAATTTGATTTGCATTAGTTTAGTCCGTAATTGCCATTACTTTGTTTAAGTTTGCGTGGTTAAGTTTCCTTCTCTCTAGTGAGATTTCATTTCATGCTTGCAACCCCAAAACCCCAATTTTATTTGAAACCCAAGATTCACAAACGACACATAAACACAAGTGCGAATCACACAACATCAACTAGGCCCCAGGAAAAATACGACCTGTGACCCCTTTACTACATTTTCATATTTTGATTGTAAAAGGGTTTCCAGCTTTCATTCATATTTAAATTCTGATGAACCCACACACTCGTGACAACTTAACTTAGCTAAATCGGGTCCATCATGCGCCCCTTGTGTCCCGGGTGCCCCTAGCGTCCCGGGTGCCCCCAGTGCCTAGGGCGCCCTGGGTTAAAGCCAACAAAGTGAACCGGCCGAGAAGCCAGCAAACCAAGTCAACGGGGGCGCCCCCAGCGTCCCGGGCACCCACAGTCAAGCCTCAGCTCTACTCGAGTGGGATAAGGGCTGACCGAGATTGTTGCGGATCGAAGGCCACGTAGAGGGTGCCCCCCAACGTCCAGGGCGCCCCCAGGACTGCTATAAATAGCCCTCGACCCCCAAGGCTTCTCAACACAACTTTCCAACGCCAATACGCTCTTCTACTCAAGCACTCTGCTCCAGAAACCTCCCATCTCGAGATTCCAGCGCCTACGACGACTATCTGCTCAGAAGTACAATTCACACCGGGAGTCGGTAACGAAAGAGCTTAATTTTTAATTTCCAGTTTACAACTGTAATATCTCTCTGTAAACTTTTGCGCACATATAGAATTGCCCGCAGTAAACGGTCAACGACTGTGGGCCTTGGAGTAGGAGCCGACTGTGACTCCGAACCAAGTAAAATCGCCTGTGTTTGGTTTGTGTGTTTTTCTATTTTCCGTTGCTTATTCTCTTTACGAATCGGAAAACGTTTTACGATATTCACCCCCCCCCCCTCTATCGTTCTTCTCGATCCAACACTTTGGAATAAATTTTTGAAAGCAAGTAATTTTGAAAGTATAAGTACTCAGAGATAGTTTAAGAAAGCTGTTTAAGTACTTAGCTATTTAGAAAGCATTTTTCCGGCACTTAGAAATATTTTTCAAAATTTTCCAGAATAAGTACTTATGTTTATTGCATTTGTTTGAGCTATAATTGTTGCATTTGATTGACATGCATATATTAGCTAGTATTTGCACTTTCATTCAGTTTTACATATTCATATATGTTATTCTGTTTCGAAAACTATATACTATGTCTTCTATCTACTTATTATATCTTTTTATATGTCATGTGTTTATCTATCTGATTACCCATAAAGTCCGCTTAGAGCCACCACCCCCTTGCATCTAATTTTGTTTCAAGTAGTCGACAGATGCATTATTTGGAGTCAAGAGAGGATCCAATTATCAGTCCCATGGTATTGAGCATTTTGATATTTTTCGTATTTTCTTTATTTCTATATTTACTTTATTAGATTGATATTTATTATTTCAGTAGACTAATATTTATTATTTTAAGTAGACTTACGTTTAGTTTGAGTGGAGTTATGTTTATACTTATATGCACTTGGTATGTTTTCGTTGGATTGAGTTTTAGCTGGGATGTGTTTTAAGTAGACTGGTGTTTATTATTTTAAGTAGACTTATGTTTAGTTTGAGTAGAGTTATGTTTATACTTATATGTACTTGGTATGTTTTCGTTGGATTTGAGTTTTAGCTGGGATATATTTTTGTTGCATTTTGATGTTTTCCGCATTTTCTTTATTTCTGTATTTACTTTATTAGACTGGTATTTATTATTTCAGTAGACTGGTATTTATTATTTTAAGTAGACTTATGTTTAGTTTGAGTGGAATTATATTTATGCTTATATGTACTTGATATGTTTTTGTTGGATTTGAGTTTTAGCTGGGATATGTATTTTCTTTTTTTACTACCTCATATATTGCATGGTTGTGGAGTTTACCTTATGTGTGAGTTGTCAGCCATGTTGGCTGAACCATATGTTTTATTTTGCGTTAGATGTATATAACATGTTTCAGATTGTCCGTCGTACAGGGGAGATGGTATCCGTTTTTTAAACGAGCATGAGCCCTGGGGGTGTGACATCGATAGTCCCTCCATACACTCCTCCATTCGGGTCGGATATTGAATTCTCCATTGGATTTAGAGAAAATTACCATCCCTAACGAGTGGCTCAGGAAGATCAAGCAAACACTGGTTGGTCACTCCTATGGCATTGGGATGAGAGACTCGGGAGGATTGAGCAAGAGCAAGGCACACCGATGGCAGGAGCGATGGGAGGAGGGGAGGCCTGAGGATCGAGCAGGGTTGACTGATGGAGACGCCCAGTCGCAGCATATGTGAAGTGAGAAACACACGAGCAGTGAGGTGTGTTACTCGAATTAGAGCTTAGGGTTTTCCAGTTTAGAGATTTAAGTTCCGGTTTTGAAAATTAATTTATTCAATTTAATTGAATTAGTAGTTTTAAAATTGAAATCGAACTGAATTATCTAAAATAATCATTTTTTAAATGAGCATTCCTAATAACCGAACCAAACATTTAAATTCAATCGGTAGTTGATCGATTAATTTGATTTAATCGAGCTTTTACTCATTTCTACCTGTAATAACCAGTCTAGATTCTTCTCAACTCCTCATTTTTGTGAACTAATACACTTAGAGTACATTTGGTTGGGGGTTATCCTTGATAACCTTGGTTACCCATCCAAGGTTATCAACAAAAATCTTCTTTGGTTTAGATAATTAATGTTTTCCAAGTAATGATCGATGCCCGACACGTCAGCAAAAGGGTCATGCAACCAGGAATTGGAAAATCTTAGGAAAGTAAGGTTTTTCTTTATTCTGGGGTTATAAAACTTATATTTCCAAAATTATCCTCCAATATTTGCATTTAAGAAGAAAACAACCATTACAATTTATTAACATCCGAAAGTATTATTTGCGGTCGACAACCGACAACGACGGCCAGCGACCACCGCTGACGATCGGCGACCACCGTCGGCGGCCGGCGACCACAGTCGGCGCCCGACGGTCGGTGACCGGCGATCGGCGACCCCCGCCGACGGCCGGCGGTCGGCGACCCCGCCGACGGTCGACGACTAGCGACCACCGCCGACGACTGCCAATCGACACCGATTGTTGGCGGTCAACATCGACAGCCGGCCGGCCGACGATCTACCTCGATCGCCGGTGTTTGGCGCTGACAGCCGGCCGCCAGTGTTGCACATCGACTGCCTACACGGACACCGACAGTCGACGTCGACACCGATGCCGACGAATATTTTTTTAATTTAATATTTTAATAAAATTATCTAAATAAATTTGGGTAATATGGTAAAATATTATATTATGTTATAGACTATTACCTCCAAACAAACAGGATTTTATTTGATTACCTAAATTGAACCAAACAACTTCAGGTTATGTTTCATTCCCTATTACCTTAGTTATGTGATTACTTGGTAATCACATAACTAAGGTTATATATGATAACTTGAACCAAACGCACCCTTATGGATTAACCAAATGGAAGACAGATAGGTGGCTCTGATCTAGGGAGATGAACAAATGGTCCAATTATCCATTGTCAATGCACAGATAAAAGAATCCACTATACTGTCAGCAAGCCATTTAGATGTACATGTTGGTTCCTGACTTGTATCTCCTCAGTATTTGACTTAGTCGATTTACGAACGTCGGATCTTCCGGGAGGTTGCTTTCGGAGGAAGCAAACTGATTGGTTTACGTCGAGACTAGTATTCGACACTATCTCCGTAAAATGATATTGCTCCGCTACTAGTGCTCACGGATAGCAGCAATTCGTTTCCAAGATACAACGACGTCGTCTCGGAATAGTAGCACTTAAAATTCCGAGACCGGCGAACCTTTCCGTAGGCTTTTTGGACTCTCGATGCAGAAGATGGATGAGTGTAAATGCTTTTAGATTGCAATGCTTGAATGAATGAAATGATCAAGTGGAGGAATCTATTTATATTGAGTGATGAGGTAAGTACCCTTTGATTCGGACAGATCTGGACCGTTCATAACGAAAGGATATAACCCTTTAAAGGTCTTTTAATTTCGTCCCTTCATCTGAAGAGTTATATCTGAAGAGTTATAACTCTTCAGATCCCATCTTAATCTCAGCCGTCAGATTAGAACATTTAATTCAACGCCTCAGATTCATCCTCCCTCTTCACAGTCAGATTTGAATTCGACGCTCCAGATCGCACCTGCCTGCGATCTGTCCAGATCTTTGATCTGACGCTCCAGATCACACCTTCCTGCAATCTGTCCAGATCTTTGATCTGACGGCCACCATCTGTTCGCCCAATCTAGTCATCGTTCTCTACACAGTCACGTGCCACATAGGCATTGTCTCGTCACCGACATACCACGTGGCGCCACCTGATCACGACACGTCATCACCACGTGGAGCATAAATTAAAGCTCCTCGCGACGATGCGAAGTGCAAAGTGCGCCAACAAAGCACCCATTGCGCGCGTGGCGGGCTCGCAGGTGCGAGCATCTGCTCGCCCAAGGGTAGAGACTTCCTATGCATTTGTATTAACAACATTAGCACAAGAACACATATAAGGAAGTACTGGCTCTCGCCGGTTAGCAATGTGGGATTAAAAGTCTCATCTTTTTCCTTAATGTTCATTTGAGCGTATCTTGAACAATTAATTTCTCATTCACCTTTAATCGATTTTGAGCAAATAAATAGTCCAGATTTATCTACGCGAAATATAGATTTCGATTTTGAAGTCAAACTTGACTTTCAACGATCGATGACATCAAAATTTTGATTTGCAAAATCGTATCCAACAGTACATACACATAAAAGTTCACGTAACAAAGAAAACATAAACTAATGAAACCCAATTGATAAGCGTTGTAAAGTCAGTACGTGTTCTGCACAAAGCAGTGGAAGTGGTGTTTGCATGCCCTAAAGGTGATGCTTAAGTGGGGGCATCCCTTGAGCCTTTTTAAAGATAGTTAGGCATTACATTTTCCCATCCCCAATGGCTTGTTTGAGAGACATGGATGCAAAGAAACCTTATATTGCTGCAATCCTTACACAAGTAGGATTTGCTGGGTTCTATGTGTTATCCAAGGCTGCTTTTGATACGGGTATGAGCACCTTTGTGTTCATCTTCTATCGTCAAGCAGTTGCCTCTGTGTTATTAGTACCGCTTGCTTTTGTTTTTGAAAGGTAAGTAGACATGTCACTTCTTAAAGTTCTCCGAAATTCTCTCTTGTTTTCGATTTAGCTGCAGCCTCTGTCGTTCTTTCAGGAACAGCTATCCGCCTCTGACGTTTATGATATTGCTGAAGCTGTTCTGCCTTGCTTTGTTTGGGTATGTTAATGGTGTTTAAGTGTTTTGTTTCACTATATAGAACTGATGCTGTTGTGCATCGCTTTAGGATTACATGGAGCTTAAACTTCTATAGCTTAGGCTTGAAGTATACTTCAGCAACAATGGGTTCAGCAGTTACAAACTCCATTCCAGTATTTACTTTCTTTTTTGCCATTTTTCTCAGGTTTGTGGCTCTTCTTCAGCTTCATTTGCTTAGGGAGAGTTAAATCAAATTCATTAAACTGAAATTAATTCATTAAACTGAAAAAAATGATCGTTCCCTTCAATAATTTTGGTGGATCAATTGCTCCAGTATACAAAGAAATGCTTGTCCTGTTTAAACGAACTTCCCTATCAGTCTACAGCCCTAAAAGCAGGATCACCACTCTCCTCTCCTCTTAATATTGTTGGCTTTAACAGTAAGATTAAAAAACTAGCACTACTAAATCCACTAAGATGAGGCCTCAATAAACTACACAACTAATTATGATGTGTCAGGAAAACAACAACTTGCATGCTTCTTTTGGCCATTCATGTTTTAGCTGTTTGATGAACACATAAGTTAGATTCAAAACGGACGGCTTATGTTCGATTCAAGACAATTTTATGTCTCAATACGTGCATTCATGTGTTTAGGATGGAGAATATCAAATTCAGAAGCCTTTCAGGAATAGGCAAGGTACTAGGAATTGCATTTTGCCTTGCTGGAGTCATGACAATTGCGCTATATAGAGGCACTCACATCCATCCTTTGAACCTTCATCATCATTCTGGCCAAAATACCAAGAACCAAAACAATGTGTTTACTCCTAAAAGAAGAAATTGGATAGAAGGATCCATCTTCCTGATAGTTGCCAATATGACTTGGTCCATGTGGATAGTTCTACAGGTATCTATCCATATTGTTGAAACCATGTGTATTAAATATTAATCATCTCTCTTTTGACAGGGAATTATGTTAAAGGAATACCCCTCTAAGCTTATTTTCACTACCCTCCAATGTCTCTTCAGCACCTTTCAGTCGGGTTTCGTTGCACTGGTATTTGAGAGAGACAGTTCCAAGTGGACCTTGCATTTGGATTTAGGCCTAATTGCTATTTTATACTGTGTACGTTTACTGAGCACATCAATCTCTTGTTTTCATAGTAAAAGCCTTTTCCTTGGCCATTGCCAATTGCCAGATAATCTTCCAATCAGAAGTTCTATAAAAAAAAAAATCACTACAGTTGAATCAGAATTATTTTCTCGAGAAAAGATGAATAACAGGAACTTTGTATGCCAGGGATTTGTCGTAACAGGACTGAACATCTATTTACAAAGCTTTTGTATTGAGAAGAAGGGCCCTGTTTTTACAGCAATGTTCACACCTTTGGCTCTTGTTTTTACACTGATATGTTCCACTGTTTTCTTAGGAGAAATGATTTATCTAGGAAGGTAACCTATTCAGAACTGACGCCATTTGATTTTTTTTTTGGTTTGTTTTGTTTCTTCTTCAAATTGAATTATCCTTATAAATTTATTTGTCATAACACTTGAAATTTCAGTCTTTTAGGTGGAATTCTAATGGTTGTAGGCCTCTATGGCGTTCTTTGGGGAAAAGGCAAAGAGAGAGTGTCTTCTGAAGTTTCAATTGAAGATGGGAGAACTCACACAGAGGAGAAGGAAGCAATCCACAATGAGACATAAGGGACTGATCAGGAAAAACTGTAAGGGAAATCTATCAGTTCATAATCATGCAATAAAAGTGAAGTTCAGTTGTATAAATTATTGTAGAACTTAAAGAAGGAACTGAAATGGCTGAGAAAAGGGAATACTTTTCCCATACGGTGGAACATCATCACTGTCTCGCTCAAGATAATAAGCACTAGTGTGTGATGACCCTACTCAGCATTCAAGCATTGCATGCCAAGTTTGCCATTTCCACTTCTACATAACACTTTATTCGTTTTCCACTCTTTATAAATTATGTGAGGTCATGATGATCTCATTCGCCAATGCAAAAAAACAAGGGATAGAAGAAAGAGAGAAACAATGAAGAAAAAAATGATTAAAATCGTTATTTAATATTGACCATGGTTAGAATATCGTTTATTCTATGAGTTTATTTTATCAGAGGAATTGTAAAGAAAAATGTAAAGAATTTGATAAATGAAGACGAACTGTTTCTAGGTTTTAACGAAAAGGATTTTATTTATCAAATAAAAAAAGAATCCCTAGTATCAACTAAATAATTATTTAAATAGATTCAAAATCCTAAGATGCAAAAAATAAAAATAAAAATAACAGAAAGAAAAAAAATCTTAAAAAAAAAATTGTTAACACTCGAAACACTAAGGGGGCGTTTAGTTTGTGTCATTTTCATTTTCATTTTCAAAAACCGCATTTTCTAATTTTCTAGAAAATGACTTTTTTTCATTCTCTAGTTTTCCAGAAAACGCTATATTTTTTTTGGAAAACAAAGCTGAAAAATACAAACCAAACATGTTTTCCAGAAAATCGTATTTTCTACAGAAAATGAAAATGGAAAACAGACTGGAAAATGCAAACCAAACGCCCCCTAAAAATCCTAAATGGACTCAAACAATTCTAAAATACAAAAGACTAAAATAACCCTAAAAAATAGATTAAAATCTTTGGAGTCTCATGCATCAGTCATCCTGGGTTGAAAATAACTGATTTTCTAGTTTAGAGTAATATTATGTGATAGTCCAGGAGAAAGATCATCTGACATTAATTCAGCAAAATCTCCTAACCATTGTTGCACTTTTTCTGATAAATCAGGATAGGGCTAAGGCTGTTGGATTCACATTGTTACTTTTAAATATTTTCCATCTCTATTATTGTTAATAAAATTAATAGTTAGTAGGTTAATGAGGTGTCATGTTTTAATTAGTAATGAAAGCTAGTAGTTATAGAAAGTATTCATATTTAATGTATTTGGTTGTAATTGAGTTAGTGGATGAGAAATAATAGGATAATGGTTGTAATGTGGAGTTAGTGGTAAATGTTAAGGTGATATGGAGTTAATGGGTTATTGAGTATGAGTTATGTATTATCCTATAAATAGGTTACTTATTTATCAATGAAGTAATGTGTGAAAATTTTATTTTATCCTCCTAGAGTGTCCTCGACTCTTCTATTATTTTTCTTGACAGTGCTATCAGAGCTAAGTTTTGAGAGAGTCATGTCTTCTGAAAGTTTTGTACAACTGGTCATTCCTCGATTTGATGGTTACTATGACCATTGAAGCATGCTCATGGAGAAATTTTTAAGGTCCGAAGAATATTAGATGATTTCTAGAGTAGCAAAATCGATAGAAGGTGTTGTGCTAATAGATGTGCAATTGAAAAATCTTAAAGCAAAGAATTATCTCTTCCCAACTCTTGATCGCTCCAAGAATTCTATGTAAGTCTACTGCCAAAGATATCTGAGATTCTATGAAAAAGAAGTACCAATGTACGACAAGAGCTAAGAGGTAGCAGCTTTAAGCACTTCATTCAGAGTTCAAAATGCTCCAAATGAAATTAGGAGAATAAGTTTCAAATTATTTTTCAACAACGACGACAATCATCAACAAAATGTGGATCCTTGGCGACAAGACAGAGGATGTCCTCAATCGAAAAAAAATCTTCGATCTATGACACCAAAATTTAATTTTGTTGTTTGCGCCATTGAAGAAGAAAATGATGTAAGTCTACTTTCAATTGATGAATTACAAAGTTCATTATTGGTTCATGAGCATAATCAATCAATATGAAAAAGAGGAGCAAGGATTGAAGGCTTTATCAGAAAATCACTCTACAAATGGTGGATGTGATAGAGGACAAGGAAGAGGCAGAGGTCAAGGGAGAGGAGGTAGAAACAACAATGAACATGGGAACCAACAACAAAATCAACATCAAGAGAGTTATTTTCAAAAAGGAGGATGTGAACGCCATTATTCAACAACTAATAAAACAAAGTCAGTAGATAAGTCCAATGTTGAATGTATTGATGTCATAGGTATGACTACTATAGATCAAAATGTTATACTAATTGAAAAAATAAAATGGAGATCATACTAACTTTGTAAAAGAAGTGTCTCTTTTGATAGTATGTCATGAGAAAGAAAAAACTCAACAAAATATATGGTATTTAGATATAGGATGCAACATCACATGTGTGGACAGAAGGGTACATTTTCTAACTTAGATGAATCCTCTCATAGTTCTGTTAAATTTGGTAACAACTCTATAATTTTTGTTATGAAAAGGAAAGGTAACAATACAATTGAAAGGGGATTCTAACCATGCTATCTGTAATGTTCTGTTTATGCCAGATTTAAAGACTAATTTGCTTAGTGCGGGTCAATTACAAGAAAAAGGATATGAAATTGCTATTAAAGAAGGAGTTTGTCACATTTAAGATGCAAACTTGGGTTTAATTACGCAAGTGAACATGACAACAAATCGTATGTTTCTGCTTTATCTTCATACTACATCTCATTCATGTTTTTCAACAAAATTTGATGATGCTACGACATCTAAATTTTGGTGGATTGAAAACACTAAAACAAAAGATTATAGTGATCAATCTTCCTCAAATTACCACTCCTTCTCAAGTTTGTGAAAAATGTGTTGTTAGCAAACAATATCGTAATCAATTCGCCACATCATTTCCAAAGAAGGCATTATGGTAGACCCAGCCAAGATTGAAGCAGTTAGTAACTGGAGTCGGCCAACGAATGCTAGTGAGATCAGAAGTTTTCTGGGTTTAGTAGGGTACTACAGAAGGTTTGTAGGGGACTTTTCAAAGATAGCTTCTCCACTTACAGCCCTTACTAGAAAGAATAAGAAGTATGAGTGGACTGAAGACTGTGAGCAGAGTTTCCTTGAGTTGAAGAAGAGACTGACAAACGCTCCTATTCTTACAGTACCCGAAGGTGATAAAAGCTTTGATATATACAGTGATGCATCAAAGCTAGGACTTGGAGTCGTACTTATGCAAGAAGGCAAAGTCATAGCTTATGCTTCCAGACAACTCAAGGATTATGAAAAGAATTACCCCACTCATGATCTGGAGTTGGCAGCTGTAGTCTTCGCTCTAAAAATATGGAGACATTATCTGTATGGAGTGTAGTGCAAGATTTATACAGATCACCAGAGTCTGAAATATTTCTTCACTCAGAAAGACCTCAATATGAGACAGCGAAGGTGGCTTGAGTTAGTGAAGGATTATGACTGTGAGATCCTTTACCACCCTGGTAAGGCAAATAAAGTAGCAGATGCACTAAGTAGAAAGACTTGTGCCACTTTGATGTCCTTGTCATCATTATCACCACCATTACAGAAGGAAATAGTAGATTATGGAGTTGAGATCATTTATGGGCAGTTAGCTCTATTGACACTAGAGTCAACCTTGCTTGAAGATATACAGAAAGAGCAAGCTGAGGATTCTGATATCCAAATGATCAAGCAAGAGATACAAGAAGGAGAAATTAAAGAGTTTAGAGTATCTGATAGTGGCATACTCTATTATGGTGACCGTTTATGTGTCCCCAATAGTGAAGAGCTGAGAAAGAAGATTCTTGAAGAAGCCCATAGAACTCCCTACTCAATGCACCCTGGTTCCACTAAGATGTACCAGGACTTGAAAAGAATATTTTGGTGGTCCGGAATGAAAAGAGACATAGCTAAGTATGTCAGCACCTGCCTGACATGTCAGAGAGTTAAAGCAGAACACCAGAGACCAGGAGGTGTCCTACAACCCATTCAGATTCCAGAGTGGAAATGGGAAGACATAGCCATGGATTTCATAGTTGGTCTACCAAAGACAACTAATGGCTATAACGCTATTTGGATAATAGTAGACAGATTGACCAAGTCTGCCCACTTCTTGGTAATCAAAGTGTCTTATTCGATTGAAAGATTAGCCCAGCTATATGTACAGGAAGTGATCCGACTACACGGAGTCCCGAAGACCATTATCTCTGATAGAGATGGTCGTTTCACTTCACACTTTTGGGAGTGCGTACAAACACGCTAGGCACCAAACTGAAGTTAGCACAGCTTTCCCATCCCGAGACTGATGGACGACAGAGAGAGTGAATCAAATTCTAGAAGATATGCTCAGAGCTTGTGCGTTAGATTTCAAAGGCAGTTGGTGCAAATATTTATGTTTAGCTGAGTTTGCCTACACA
>JAGFNQ010005004.1:213845-224083 GCA_024364735.1 Boesenbergia rotunda
CTATCAAGAAATAACCTCCATCGTGGTAGTGGAGGAGTAGAAGTAATTGAGAGAGCACTCTTTATGTGATCTATATCATGGTGCATGTCTCCCCCACACTTAGACTTTACTACAAAATGTTCAGGTGGTCAAAGGTGTAACACCCAATAATTTTCATGAATTATTAGAAATTTTTCTAAATTTTATAGTATTTTTTTGAAATAAAAATAAAAAGAAAAGGAAAAAGGGTCGGGCGGGGTTTGATCTCGCGACCACGGGGCAAACCGGTCCTTAAGCGGGCTCGGCTAGTCGAATGGTTGGGGGTATCAAGCACAAAAAAGGATGGATCGAAATTATGTTATAGGTAAGTAAGTCCGTTTCATGAAGAGGTGTTTCAACTTCCGCTTAAGTTGCGATTAAATCCCCTTTAGGGATGGGAGGCAGCGGAAACAGGGCAAAAAAAGGGGGCTGCGAAAACAGGGAGAAAACAAGGGTTTTCTTCCTCCTTCTTCTTCCTCTTGAGTAGAGAACCTAGGGCTTTTTCCCTAGGGCCAAGGAGTGGAGTTTCTCGCAAGGAAGAGAAAAGGAGTCCTACGCTAGGATTTTTCTACATACTTAGTGAGTTTTCTTCAAAAAAGGGTAAGTAGATCACTCACCTGCAATAGAAGTAGTTTCGTATGTAGTTTCTTATTGTAGAACCGTGATTTTGTGATCTAAGTGCATGCTTTAAGAATATTATTTTATTGTGTGATTTAAGTTTATGAAGAATACATGTTTTATCATAGAACTTGAATTGGAGTAGGTTTTGTGTATGTGAATCTAAGCATGATAAGACCAAGTTCTTGAAAAGTCTCAAAAATGAGTTTTGGGTTAAGGGCACGCAAGGTGCTCGATGAAAGTTCCAAGTAAGAAAAGTAAAGGTTTGTAGTGCCAAATTTATGGAAAAAGATGAGATAGCTTGATAAGTATAAACATTATGAGTAAGAAAATATTTTACTTTTGTAAAGTGACATGTACCGGGCAAAGGAGAGGCCCACATAAAGTTAGAAAGAAGCTCTAATAGGGTGCGGTGGCTCGCTACCCCGAAATCTATTAGGGATGCGCACATTGGTATATTGATACCAGGTACAGTGTCAAGGCCTAGAAAGTTGATTATTATTTTGAAGTATATGAGTATATGTAAGTGTTTTCAGTTAAGTACATGTTTTGTTATGTATGTTAACGTTGTTATGTTACAAGCATGTTAAAAAGCAAGAGCAAAGATGTTAGTGTGTTAAAGTATGGAAACGTATAAGTATCAAGTCTCAAAAGAAATCATGAGCATGTTAAGTTTGCAAGTGTTTAATGTAAGTAAATGTTTTCAAGCATGATTGAGCATGTTAATTATATGAAAGTTCCCATGTGCAAGTATTTCCAAGTGCATGTATTTTGAAGCGAGCATACTTTGAAAAGAGCATGTTTATCATTGATTGCATGATTTTGTGAGTTAGGATATACTTACTAAGCAAATCGCTTATTAGTTGCATTTCCTTCTATTGCAGATAAAGGTAAAGAAAAAGCATAAGCTAAGGAGGCAAACGGGACTTGCATTGATGTTCAGTGGCGGCGGCCGTGGGAGAGATTCTTGGGTTAAGTCTCATAGAAACTTGTGGTTAGTGTTTTGGAGTGGTAGAACGAAATGATCTTGGTTAAACATTGCATAGAGACAAAGTTAAGTACAAACTCTAGTATAGATTTCATATGTTTTGATAGTTTATTAAATTCCGCAAAGATCCTAATTGCAAGTAAATGGATTTGTTTTGGGTTGCTAAGATGTTTATAAAACTAGTATAGAGTATAGATTTGGAGTTATTTAACTATATGCTTTGGAAGAGTATGAATTATGGACCCTTGAAAGGAGTTCCCTGGTATGAAACTGCAGTTTTCAGGCGTGCCAGTCGACTGGTTCAGAACCAGTCGACTGCCCTATCGAACAGAACCTTCTGTTCAATGCACCAGTCGACTGCCATGAGGCTAGTCGACTGGTGCCTGGCACAAAAAGTTTCTGTGGCTGATACCAGTCGACTGGCCTTCTAGCAGTCGACTGGTGCCATTGAAAAGAAAGTGTTGTAGGGCAGATGGTTAGTGCTTCAGTTTTACAACTAAGAGGTCTAGGGGTCAAATCCTTGCAAAGCAAATAAAAGGAAAGTTGTTTTTTTCTGAAAAAAAAGAAAAAAATTCAGAGCAAGTTAAGGGAAGTCATGTAATTGTAACCTAAGGCTAAGGATAAGGTAAAGTTAAGGTTATGTAAAAGTGGCATCCGCCTTATAAGAAAGAGAGAAGGTGGGCCGTCACAGAGTGGTATCAGAGCAAGTTTCCACCCTTCCGCCACATTGACATCAAGCATCAATCCTGCCGCCTGCCAAGTAAGAAGTTCATATGCTGTAGTTTTGTATGTTTTTCATTATTGACTGCCAGTATCAGTAAGTGCATGATGATAAGGAAGTATGTTAGTATTATCATATGCTATTATGTGCATGATCAGTATATGCTATATGTCTAGATGATATGAGTATGATGATATGACATATGATATAACATATGCTATATGAGTATGATGATAGTATGATGATGAGTATGATGATAGTATATGATATGACATATGCCTTATGAGTATGATGATGTGAGTAGAATGATAGTGAAGTAATGAAATGCCCTTATTGATGAAATGCCCTTATTGATGTAATGTCCTGTCTCTATGAGTATGATGATAAGTAATGTCCACATTCTCTTTATGATATAAAGGAAGAGAATGCCAAGAGGACGTCCTAGAAAGGCCCAAAATGAGGAGCAAGCTCCTAAAGGGCATGAGGCAACAAAGTCAGTACCACCACCAAATCTTTTAGAGGTGGTGGCTCAGTTACAAAGGTAAGTAGTAGAATAGCAGCAAGTTATTGCCACCATGATGACTAACCAATAGACTGCCCCCATTACCCCGCCGGTGGAGAATGTAGTGGCACCAGTTGTGACCGAATATTCATCAGGTACATCAGTAGTCCTGGCAAGGGGGGGGGGGTAAGGCAAGAAGCATACCTCATCTAGTGGCAGAAACTAAAGCTAGGGAACTTCTCAGGCACAATCGAACCATGGGATGCTCAAGCATAGTTCAAAATTTGGGAAAGCATAGTAGAGCTGCTGGACTGGCCTGAGGTAGAGAAAAGAAAATGTGGATCTTTCTGCCTTACGGGAGATGCTAGAATGTGGCGAGAGAGAGTCAAGGCCAAGAGAAATGTCAACCAGATGACATGGGCCGACTTTGAGACTGAGTTCTTCGAAGAATATTTTCACATGCGAGTAACCAACAAGCATTACGATGAATTCACGGAGTTCAGACAAGGAGACTTATCCGTGGATGAAGCAGTGAAGAAGTTTAATCGGTTAGAGCATCTGTGCCTAGAGCTAGTTAGCACTGAAAAAGAGAGAGTCAGGCTAATGCTCAAGATGTTAAGGCCTGAGATAGCGATAAATGTGGCCAGCGGTGTTAAGAGGCCGCAAACCTTTGAAGAATTGATAAGTAGTGCTTTGATCACTGAGCACTACTTAAATAGCATAAAGGCCACCAGAAATGTTGAACGATGGAGTTCTTAACAACTTTATCGTCGGGGGAAGTAATGGCCTCTACTGAGAGGCCGAGGGCAGTACCAATCTGGATTTCCAACTGAGAGCTCTACAGTGACTTGGTAGTGCTTGAGATGAAGGATTACGATGTCATTTTAGGGATGGACTTCTTGAGCAAGTACAATGCTTCTACAGACTGCCGCAAGAGAAAAGTCAAGTTCACACCAGAAGCAGAACCTCCATTCGAGTTTATTGGAGACTCAAAGAGAAAGACAAAAAGGTTCTTATCTACCTTACAAGCTCAGAGAATGTTAGAGAAGGGGTGTTCTGGTTTTCTAGCTCATATAGTAGATGCAAGTCAAAGAGAAGGATTAAAGAAAGAGGAAGTGAGGGTAGTCTGTGACTATCCGGAGGTGTTTCCTGAAGAGTTACCAGGACTCCCTCCCAATCGAGAAATTGAATTTGAGATTGAGTTGGTTCCAGGAACTAACCAAATTTCAAAGGAACCTTATCGCATGGCACCAGCAGAAATGAAAGAGCTGCAAGAACAGTTACAAGATCTGCTCGACAAGGGTTTCATCCGCCCTAGTCATTCACCTTGGGGAGCTCCTGTGTTGTTCATCAAGAAGAAAGATGGATCTATGCGAATGTGCATAGATTATCGAGCCTTGAATAAGGTAACCATCAAGAACAGATACCCCTTGCCAAGGATAGATGATTTATTCGATCAGTTGAAGGGGGCCACGGTGTTCTCCAAAATAGATCCGCGATCAGGTTACCATCAACTCAAAGTGAAGGAGAGTGATGTGCCAAGGACTGCTTTCAGTACAAGATATGGGCACTACGAGTTTGTAGTCATGCCCTTTAGAGTGACAAATACCCCTGCGACGTTTATGGATCTAATGAATCGAGTGTTCAAGGATTTTCTTGACAAGTTCGTCATTGTCTTCATTGATGATATCCTAGTGTATTCAAAGACTCAGGAAGAACATGACGAACACCTGAAGATAGTGTTGCAGACCTTACGTCAGAGGGAGTTGTACGCCAAATTCTCAAAGTGTGAGTTTTGGCTTCACCAGGTGGCCTTTCTAGGCAACATTATTTCCAAAGAAGGCATTATGGTAGACCCAGCCAAGATTGAAACAGTTAGTAACTGGAGTCGACCAATGAATGCTAGTGAGATCAGAAGTTTTCTGGGTTTAGCAGGGTACTACAGAAGGTTTGTAGAAGACTTTTCAAAGATAGCTTCTCCACTGACAGCCCTTACCAGAAAGAATAAGAAGTATGAGTGGACTGAAGACTGTGAGCAGAGTTTCCTTGAGTTGAAGAAGAGACTGACAAGCGCTCTTATTCTTACAGTACCCGAAGGTGATAAGAGCTTTGATATATACAGTGATGCATCAAAGCTAGGACTTGGAGCCGTACTTATGCAAGAAGGCAAAGTCATAGCTTATGCTTCCAGGCAACTCAAGGATTATGAAAAGAATTACCCCACTCATGATCTGGAGTTGGCAACTGTAGTCTTCGCTCTAAAAATATGGAGACATTACCTATATGGAGTGCAGTGCAAGATTTATACAGATCACTAGAGTCTGAAATATTTCTTCACTCAGAAAGACCTCAATATGAGACAGCGAAGGTGGCTTGAGTTAGTGAAGGATTATGACTGTGAGATCCTTTACCACCCTGGTAAGGCAAATAAAGTAGCAGACGCACTAAGTAGAAAGACGTGTGCCACTTTGATGTCCTTGTCATCATTATCACCACCATTACAGAAGGAAATAGTAGATTACGGAGTTGAGATTATTTATGGGCAGTTAGCTCAATTGACACTAGAGTCAACCTTGCTTGAAGATATATAGAAAGAGCAAGCTGGGGATTCTGATATCCAAAGGATCAAGCAAGAGATACAAGAAGGAGAAAGTAAAGAGTTTAGAGTATCTGTGTTGGGACCGGGTGCATGTTGACATGGATGCGGGTTCGTAATTTTAAAATTAATTACGTGCAGCGGAAGGTTTAGCATAAATAATTTCTCAAATTATTTAACCACACATCTAAGCATGCATCCTTATGTTGTGTAGACATGATCATATATTTAAAATTTTGTAGAAACGTAAACTAATTTACTTGTTACCTCGCGTAACTCGAAGAAAGGGACGAGATCCAACCGTAAGCGTCCCTCAGAAGCTCCGCCTCTATTCGCGTCCACGCCTAGTATCTTCGGGATGACTTCGCAAAGCCATGAGTTTCGTGTTCTCGAGAACTACTAGATTCTCCGAGAACGCGACAAAAACCAAGAGAGAAGTAATCACATCAGAAAAACTCACCACCAAGGTTGGCCGGAATCACAATTCCGGCGAGAAGGAGGAAGATGACTTGCCCCCAATCCCAAGGTGATGATGGCCGGAGAGGAAGATCGTCCCAACGGAAGAACTTCGACGCCTCGGTGCTTCTCCTTGTGCTCACGGCAAGAAGAAGGGGGAGAGGCTTGTGGCCGGCCAAGAGGAAGAAGGGAGGAGAGGGAGAGAGCCCAAGCAAGAATACTTGGATTATTTCGAATTAATTCCAAGCCTTGCCTTGGGTCCTTTATATAGTGGTCTCTCAACCGCCAAGTCTCTTTTTTCTTATGGAATAAATTTTCATAAGGAATTTATCATATAAATTTTCTATGACTTATTCCATCATTCCAAGTCTTGATTTTATATCATGGTTAAAATCATATTTTAATTCATGATAAAAATCAACCAAATCTCTTTTTTCTTATGGAATAAATTTTCATAAGAAATTTATCATATAAATTTCTTTATATAAATTTCTTTATCATGGTAAATCAATCCATGATTGATTTTATAAAATAAAATAAATCAATCCATGGTTCATTTTGATTTCCATGAAAAATAAATTTCTTTATATAAATTTCTTTATCATGGTAAATCAATCCATGATTGATTTTATAAAATAAAACAAACCAATCCATGGTTTATTTTAATTTCCATAAAAAATAAATTTTATATCATCCATAATTTTATAAAACAAACCACACTTGATTTATTTTATAAATTGAACCAAACAATTTGGTTCCCTCCCTTTGTTGTGTCCGGCCAAGCAAAGAGGGTGGGGACCCTCTTTGGCCGGCCTATCCAAGCCACGCCCCAATGAATTAAACACATTTAATTCATCTATTAAGTCTTCAATAGACTTAGCCATTTTACGCTTCCGATGTGTCTCTGAAAAATTCAGATTCGACTTATCGTTTGGCCCAACCAAATCTAATCTCTCTTGATTGGAAAATCCAATTTTCAACTCGTTTTAAATCCCTCGGATTACTCGTAGTACGTGTGACTAAATAGGCTTTCGATTTATGTTGGTCGTCTATAATTAACCAATTATAGAACGATCATGAGTGACACCTAGTAGTACATCATGATCCCCAATTAATCGAAAGATCAACGTTTGACCTCAGAAACAATTCTGAAACCCTTCAGCAGCTATAATGAATCATGCCCCATTCCCTTCACCATCTTATACCCACTTGGTTCAGGACATGGTCTATGTGTGTCAGTCCCCACTAGGCTGACTACGTCACACCTAGCCCAAGTAACATTTTCTCGTCCTACGGATTCTAATTACTCTCATGTATCTAAGAGATTCATACTCTGAACATGTCATGCTCTGGCCAGAGGCTTCGAGTAACAATCCGACGATAGGCCTTGGGTATACATCTCCTCGCAAGGAGTGGTGAATCCTTTGTAGGCTGTTCAAATATCTTCGGGAACTTCGGCTTATACCCAATCATCCTGGGTCCACATCTCCTTGGAGATGCTTGCTTAAGATGTCAAAGTATAAGTCTCCATGACCAAGATGACTTGAACACCGCAAGTCAAAGGAACATCGCACTTAAGCTGCAGTAAGAACTTCACTGACATGTCTATATGTAGACTACCATATGAAGTTTTACAGCCAGTCACTCCAATGAACTAGTTCCTTTAACTAGCATTCATGTTTATCTTCGGACATCCCAATGTCACCAGCCAGTGAGAATCAGCTGATTAGAGAATAACCCATGCTAGTCTCAACAGAATTGATAGTGTCCGTATTTATCAATTCATCGACTAGGGACAATTTCAATACTTCACAATTGCACATGTAGTGATAATCACTAGTTGTGAATTCGTCACAAATTCTCTCATGCTGAGAATTATATTGCGGACATTCAGTAAATGAGTTTTAAATCTCAATCAAATACATAAACATGTATACTCAAATAGTGAATATCCATTTATTAAAATAAATGATTACAATCATAAGGCGATTGCCTTAGGACACTTCCCTCATATCACTAACAAACTCCCACTTGGCCTAATGTCAATCGCTACGGTATCCAATACCACATGCTCTAACATGACCCTCAAACTTGCTTTGAGGCAAGACCTTAGTTAAAGTATCCGCTAAATTCCTTTCAGTGGGAATTTTCTCAATTTGTATATCATTCCTATTTATAATCTCTCTGATCAGATGATAGCGGTGAAGAACATGTTTGGATCGCTGATGAGACCTTGGTTCCTTTGCTTGTGCAATAGCTCTATTGTTGTCGCAATAAACCGGTATTGCTTCATCAATGGTTGGAACCACACCACGTTCTGAGACAAACTTCTTGATCCAAACTGCTTCCTTTGCTGCTTCCGAAGCTGCAATATATTCCGCTTCCATGGTAGAATCCGCTACGGTGTCTTGGTTGGAACTCTTCCAACTTATTGCGCCTTCATTCAAAATAAATACATATCCAGAATGAGATTTGGAGTCATCCTTATCTGTCTGGAAACTGACATCTGTATACCCACGTATTACCATATCTCCTTCTCCATATATTAGGAATGCATCCTTAGTTCTTCTTAAGTACTTGAGGATTGTCTTGACAGCCGCCCAATGATCCATTCCTGGATCAGACTGGTATCTGCTTGTGACGCTCAGAGCATATGATACATCGGGCCTAGTACATAACATAGCATACATGATAGATCCTATCGCGGATGCATAAGGAATCTTATTCATGCAAATCCTCTCGTCTTCTGTGCGCGGACACATAGACTTCGAAAGGTTGATCCCATGCCTGATGGGAAGGTAACATTTCTTGGATTCCGACATGCTAAACCTTTTTAGCACTCGGTCTATATATGTAGACTGCGAAAGACCAAGCAATCGTTTTGATCTATCTCTATAGATTCTAATCCCAAGGATATAGGTTGCTTCTCCCAGGTCTTTCATGGAGAAAGTTTTGGACAACCAAATTTTAACTGACTGTAAGACTGATATATCGTTTCCTATAAGTAATATGTCATCGACATATAACACTAGGAATATGACTGCACTCCCACTAACCTTCTTGTACACACAAGGTTCGTCAGGATTTTGTGAGAAATCTAACTCTTTGATTGTCTCATCAAAATGTATGTTCCAGCTCCTAGATGCTTGCTTTAGTCCATATATGGATCGTCGAAGCTTGCATACTTTGGTTTTATCAACCGATGTGAAACCTTCTGGTTGTATCATGTATACATCCTCAAGCAAGTTTCCATTAAGGAAAGCTGTTTGCACATCCATTTGCCATATCTCATAATCATAATGAGCTGCTATGGCCAGGAGCATCCGAATCGATTCAAGCATAGCTACTGGCGAATATGTTTCGTCATAATCAATTCCTTGTTTCTGACGATATCCTTTTGCCACTAATCTAGCCTTAAAGGTAACAACATTACCTTCAATATCAGTTTTCTTCTTGAAAACCCACTTGCACCCTATGGGCTTAATCCCTTCAGGTGGGTTAACCAAGTCCCATACTTGATTTTTGTACATGGAATCCATTTCTGACTTCTTGCTTCAAGCCATTATCCCTTTCTGAATTATTCAGAACATCATCATAATGATAGGTTCGTCATGTTAATGAGTAACACGTCGTCGATTCACTTATGAGAAATCTGTATCTCTCTGGAATATTGCGTGTCCTATTAGACCTACGAAGAAGTGGTGTTGTTTAGGTTCAACTGATAGCTCATCATTATGAGTTATTGGTTGTGGGTCTAGACTAGGTGTCTCTGTAATGTCTATTGGAGTTTCTTGAACTTCTTCAAGTTCAATGCTACTCCCACTGTTTTCTTGTAAAAGAAATTCTTTTTCTAGAAATACAGCATGCCTTGAAACAAACACCTTTTGTTCCAAGGGATGATAGAATTGGTAACCTTTCGTTTCCTTAGGGTATCCAATAAATAGACATTTATCAGACTTAGCATCCAATTTGTCTGATACAGTCCGCTTTACATAAGCAGGACAACCCCATATCTTTAGGTGAGATAAATGAGGTTTCTTACTATTCCACGTCTCATATGGAGTAGTAGAGACTACCTTGGTCGGGACTCTGTTTAGCAAGTAAACAGCTGTCTTAAGCGCATAGCCCCAAAAGGATTTTGGAAGAGTTGCATGATTCATCATAGATCTAACCATGTCCATCAAGGTTCGGTTACGCCTCTCAGATACACCATTATGCTGTGGTGTATATGGCGGAGTCCATTGAGACAATATCCCATTGTCCCTAAGATAATCTTGAAACTCTTGACTTAAGTATTCACCACCCCGATCGGATCGAAGTATCTTAATACTTTTGCCAA
>JAGFNQ010005004.1:225048-243602 GCA_024364735.1 Boesenbergia rotunda
ATTGGCCACTAATTTTCTGATATATTTTTGTAGGCATGAAAGGTCATGGACCTAGGGCATGTTGTGTCAAACTTGAGTCGGAAGTGAACCGGATCGAATTATCAAGCTTACGATTAATCCGGGCCGTCCGATTCAAAAGCTGCTAAATCTGAGCCATCCGCGATCATCTGAAGCAATCCGAGCTAGGGCTAGGGTTGATCAAGCACCCTGATCAAGATCTGAAGGTTTCATTCCAATCAGAGCCAAATCAACCGTTGGATCAAGCTCGGAGGGCTCTAGATCATCCATTCAAGGATTAGGTTGATCTGGACCATCTGTTGCAAATCTGGAGGATCCGAGCTAGCACGAGGCAGATCCTGACCCCAGATCATCATCATCAATGTTTGGCTCAAATCAGAGCAAGATCAGCCGTTGGATCTCCTCAAATCAATCTGAGCCGTCCAATTTTAATTACTTAAGGAAAAATTACCCAGCCTTTCTCCTGGTCGCGTTTCCTCGCCGCAACTTCGTCTTCTTCATTTTTTTCTTCAGTTCTTTAGCTAATTTCTTCATCCAAGGGGTGCGACCCCTCAATTTCTCCATTTGATCATCATCTGAGTCCTTGGAAGATAGCTAGGATCGAGATTTCAGCTCAATTTGCGCCAGAACAGGGGTGTTTGAGGGTTTCGGCATCTCTGCTACTCAATCGATTGTGTCTCGTCCACAAGCCATTTCCGACCATTTGAGCTGCTTGTAGGGGTTCTCAGGTGAGCTCAGATGTTCTTCAAATCATCATCGCAAGCCATCAATTGAGACAGATAAGATTGGACTGGATTTTTCCCAGCTGAGGCAGTTTCGAGCAGAGTGATCGATTGAAGCTTATTTCCACTGATTTGCTGAGCCTAAGGGTTCGAAGCCAGCTCTTGCTTGACGACCAAGAAGATTTTGAGCTTGGGAAGGGTTGAGGAGTAGTTTAACTAGTTAATTTCATGTTTCTAGCTGTAATTTCGATTCTGAATTCTGCTCTATTTTTATTTTTCATATCAGCAACTTAGTTTCGATTTCTAAATTGTTTTAGCTCTAATTAGGATTTTAATTTGTAAGTAGTTAGCTAGTGAACTTGTTTAGTGAACAATCGAATCCAATTTCAATTCGTTTCTCTGTTAATTGTTGCGTGCCAACTACATAGCTTGCGTGCCATTTAATTTCTGCATTTCCTTTCAGTTTCTGAGTTTGTCTTAGATTGCTTGTTTTCTGAATTTTTCCGAGCTGTTTAGTTGTTAATCTCTGCTTTAGTATTAGATAGATAGTGTGTTAGTTAACATAGCACTTAAGTGTAGCTCTTTGCAATCCATTTGTGGCGTGCCAACTAAATAGATGTATTCCTTTCATTTCTGAAAAAATTCAATCAGTTTTCTGTAATTTCCAACTGCAAATTCTCTGAATTCTTGCTAATTAAACAATAGGTTTTTCATCTTAGTTCTCTGGCAGTTCGATCAGTGCAATTAATCTTAGTTGTTTGTGATTTGCGCCAAAGCCATAAGCTGAATGGTTGCACATTATTTCCTAATTTCTGCATATCCTATTTCTGAACTTTGTATCTGTTTTCTACTTGCGTATCATCTGGCCATAGCTGAGTTGTGTTCCGTTTCCATTCTTGACAACATATTGTTAGCATTCAATTATTGCAAGACTTAATTCCTGAAGTTAACCTGGTTATTAGTGTGATAGTGCACCTGAATTCAGCTTGCTTAGCATTCAGTTTGCTGCGAATTTCAGTCCTAAGCAAGCTGAGTTATTTCTGCAATGTAGTTAATACTTCTTCAGTTTAGTGAATGTCTGTAATTAGCATCAAGTGAAGTCATCTCAAAATTTCAGCAAGTTAGGCTTGCATTTCTGCACTTGGGTCAAGGGAAGTTTTGGCACTTATTTTGTATCAGTTTGTTTATGGATTGCCTTGCATTTGGTTAGTCATGAGTGGTAAATCCGAAAGCTTTTGGCACATCAGCTTTTGGCACATCAGTTTTTACATACTTACAAGTTTGTATCCCTCTTGGTATCAAGTCAAACCTCAGGATTGAATTTGTATGAACTGTTTTAGGATGCTGTGTTGTTTTGGTGTTTAACATTTGTTTTGCAATTCGAAATCAGATTCATTTCCAAAATTGGTTACTTGCTTTAGTAGATTAAGTGGTCTATTGGTCAAGTTATTGATTGCCATCACTTGTTTAGCTTATTAGCTAAGTTCTTCCCTTTTCCTTGTATTTCAATTCATATTTACAAACCAAAACCCAATTACTTATTTGAAACCCAAAAACACGTACGACACCTAAATACAAGCGCGAATCAAACAACGTCAACTAGCCCCGAGAAAAAATACGACCTGTGGCCCCTTTACGACGTTTTCATATTCTGATTGCAAAAAGGGTTTCCCGCTGTTAATAAATATTTAAATCTGATGAGCCCACACTTTCGTTTTCATATTAGTGATTTGGAAGCAATTTTTATCAAGGATGCACTTCATGTCGAAAAAAAAAAATTTCATGTGCCAAGTGAGTGAGTTTGGTGCCAAAAATGAGCAAGAAGAAATGGTTGAGGATGGAAATGATTGGAGATTTAGATTCTTTACTACACTTTGAAGATTCAAGTGGCAAGCAATGGAAAAATTTGAAAATCTGTGCCATGCCAAAAAGAAAAAAAATCAGTGTAGCACATTTGAAGACAATTGTGCCATGGCCGAAATCCAAATTTATGGAATTTAGATTGCTGCCAAGTGCTGAATTGAAGCTAAATTGAGGCTAATGTAGAAGCTGCACACAAATTGGGTAATCTGAAGCTAAGAAAAATTTGTGCCAAAATCAGCAGTGAAAGAAAATCTGGGCAGTAAGTGAAGCTGAAAGTTTTCCATACAATCAGCTGTGCAGAAATTGAAAGTTTGAGCAGAACTGAAACAAGCTAAGAGATTTGCAGCAGGATTTGTGTCAAAAAGAAAAGAAAAGAGCTGAACAAGAGCTACTGAAATGACACAAGTTGAATTGATGCAGTTAATTCTGAATTGCAGCTGGGAACAAGATGAATTGTGTTTGATTGTGCCAAAGAAAATTCTGTGAAGCTACCTTTGGGCAGAAAAATTGGAATTGGAGCTGTTCTTTGCGAAAGGAATCAGCCACACCTTGTTGGAGGCCTGAAATCAGTTGTTCAGAATTCGAAAGAAGCTGAGAAAGAGCTGAAAGAAGCTGAGCTAAATCTGAAACTGCAGCTGTGCAGAAGCTGAAACTGAACTGCAATTGAAGCTGAAAAACTGGAAATTCTGAGCTGAAAATCAAGGATAGCTGCTGTAATGAGTAGGCTACGAATTATGGAATATCTTGAAGGATTGTTAGTGAAGCTGAATTGGAGAAATCAGGTTGGGAAGTGGAGATGACAAGTGCAAAAATCACAGCCAAGTTCAAGGGCAGAAATTTGTTTACTATATCAAGTTTGGTTCCATACAAGCAATTTTGTATCAATGCTAAATTGAATCTGAGTTCTCTAATCCAGCATTGTGTTACTGAAATGAAATCAGAGTGGAAACTGCAGCTGTATAGGGTTGAGAGTTGAACAGAAACATTGCAAGAAAAAAATTTTCAGAAGGTTGCATTCCATTAAAACAGTTTCGGCACAAGTGTGTATCAACTTGAGCTGAATTGGATTCTCTAGGAGCTGTGAAGAAAGGAATGAAGCAAATGAATATGTCGAAAAAGTGATGAGTGCATCCTTTACTGATCAGAATTGAAAAGAAGTGGTTGCTAGGATTGATAGATCAAAACAGAAAAAGTTATAGTGCCAAAATTCCAAGTGAAGCATTTAGGTTTTCCACTACCATTTGCTCAACTATTCCTATATGCTAACTGATGTGAAGAAATCAGAGACTTGAAATTGATTCAGTGGAGCTGAATTTGAAGCTGAAACAGAAAAAGAAAAGAATGAAATCGAAATGTGCCAACTTGGAAGGTCATGTATCAAGAAGGGTTGCAAGAGTTGTTTGGTGAGGGTTAAATGTGGAGCATCTAATTTTCTAATTGTTACTCAATCTCTCACATTTTCTGATTTAAATCTGATCTGCAATGCTTCAGTGGAAGAATTAAGAACAGACGAAAAAGAAAAGAGCAACAGTTGAAAGAAATGAAAAAAAAAGAAAAGAGCAAAAGCAAAGGTAGCACGAAATTGAAAATTTGGCACTATAGAATCATTGGAGTTCTCTTATCCAAATCAAGACCTTGCTCCATTACATATTTGACCTTATTACAGAGAAACAAGAAAGAGGAAAAAATCAGGAATGAAGATGGAGAAAACAAGTTGGCACGCAAATGGAAGATTGGCACATTGAACCAAGGAAGGATTTTTCATCCAAATCAAAGGCAGTTATCGAAATCTGACTTCACGCATTTTTATATCACTAGAGGACTGTTAAGAAAAGCAATGAGCATCAAAAATATCCTCAAGCACTCAAGTCTTCCACTTTATCCATTTTCCCATTTTTTCTTGGCTCTTATTCCATTTCTTATCATTCTATGTCCTTGATTTGTTTTTATAGTTGTTGATCCTATTCATGATTAATGATGGAGAGTAGATAATAAGCAAGCATATGGTAGTGCAAGAAGCATGTGTGTTTGAGTGAGCTCCACTCCCATCATCAAGTTAGAACATAAGGAGAGAGCCACAAAAAAATTTTCCTTGAAAGGCTAGTGAGTTGAATTCATCTCAATGAAGCATGATAGATGAAAAAGCTAAGTGGTTGATTTAAGGACAAGATACTAATCCATAGAGCTTAGATTTATGAGAATTGACAACCCTAGGTAATTTCTTTTCTGTTGCTTCTAATTATGCTTAAGAAATCTAGGGAATACATACTTAGTGATTTCGCAAGACGCTCAAGGTTAAGTGTGGGGGAGTTGATAAATACCATTTTGTTGATTATTTTAAATGCTAATATCCATGTTTGACCTATGTTTTTATTGCTTAATTGTGAAATTGCCCTAGGTTTTAGGATTTCCTCTTATTTTGGACTTAATTGTAAATTTACACATATTTGGATTAATTGGCCACTAATTTTTTGATATATTTTTGTAGGAATAAAAGGTTCATGGACCTAGGGCATGTTGGGTCAAACTTGAGTCGGAAGTGAACCGGATCGAATTATCAAGCTTACGATTAATCCGGGTTGTCCGATTCAAAAGCGGCTAGATCTGAGCCATCCGGGATCATCTGAAGCAATCCGAGCTAGGGCTAGGGTTGATCAAGCACCCTGATCAAGATCTGAAGGTTTCATTCCAATCAGAGCTAAATCAACCGTTGGATCAAGCTCGGAGGGCTCTAGATCATCCATTCAAGGATTAGGTTGATCTGGACCATCCGTTGCAAATCTGGAGGATCCGAGCCACCACGAGGCAGATCCTGACCCCAGATCATCATCATCAAAGTTTGGCTCAAATCAAAGCAAGATCAGCCATTGGATCTCCTCAAATCAATCTAAGCCGAACAATTTTAATTACTTAAGGAGAAATTACTCAGCCTTTCTCCTGGTCGCGTTTCCTCGCCGCAGCTTCATCTTCTTCATTTTCTTCTTCAGTTCTTTAGCTAATTTCTTCATCCAAGGGGCGCGACCCCTCAATTTCTCCATTTGATCATCATCTGAGTCCTTGGAAGATAGCTAGGATCGAGATTTCAGCTCAATTTGCGCCAGAACAGGGGTGTTTGAGGGTTTCGGCATCTCTGCTACCCAATCGATTGTGTCTCATCCACAAGCCATTTCCGACCATTTGAGCTGCTAGTAGGGGTTCTCAGGTGAGCTCAGATGTTCTTCAAATCATCATCGCAAGCCATCAATTGAGACAGACGAGATTGGACTGGATTTTTCCCAGCTGAGGCAGTTTTGAGCAGAGTGATCGATTGAAGCTTATTTCCACTGATTTGCTGAGCCTAGGGGTTCGAAGCCAGCTCTTGCTTGACGACCAAGAAGATTTTGAGCTTGGGAAGGGTTAAGGAGTAGTTTAACTAGTTAATTTCATGTTTCTAGCTGTAATTTCGATTCTGAATTCTGCTCTGTTTTTGTTTTTCATATCAGCAACTTAGTTTCGATTTCTAAATTGTTTTAGCTCTAATTAGGATTTCAATTTGCAAGTAGTTAGCTAGTGAACTTGTTTAGTGAACAATCGAATCCAATTTCAATTCGTTTCTCTGTTAATTGTTGCGTGCCAACTACATAGCTTGCGTGCCATTTAATTTCTGCATTTCCTTTCAGTTTCTGAGTTTGTCTTAGATTGCTTGTTTTCTGAATTTTTCCGAGCTGTTTAGTTGTTAATCTCTGCTTTAGTATTAGATAGATAGTGTGTTAGTTAACATAGCACTTAATTGTAGCTCTTTGCAATCCATTTGTGGCGTGCCAACTAAATAGCTGTATTCCTTTCATTTCTGAAAAAATTCAATCAGTTTTCTGTAATTTCCAACTGCAAATTCTCTGAATTCTTGCTAAGTAAACAATAGGTTTTTCATCTTAGTTCTCTGGCAGTTCGATCAGTGCAATTAATCTTAGTTGTTTGTGATTTGCGCCAAAGCCATAAGCTGAATGGTTGCACATTATTTCCTAATTTCTGCATATCCTATTTCTGAACTTTGTATCTGTTTTCTACTTGCGTATCATCTGGCCATAGCTGAGTTGTGTTCCGTTTCCATTCTTGACAACATATTGTTAGCATTCAATTATTGCAAGACTTAATTCCTGAAGTTAACCTGGTTATTAGTGTGATAGTGCACCTGAATTCAGCTTGCTTAGCATTCAGTTTGCTGCGAATTTCAGTCCTAAGCAAGCTGAGTTATTTCTGCAATGTAGTTAATACTTCTTCAGTTTAGTGAATGTCTGTAATTAGCATCAAGTGAAGTCATCTCAAAATTTCAGCAAGTTAGGCTTGCATTTCTGCACTTGGGTCAAGGGAAGTTTTGGCACTTATTTTGTATCAGTTTGTTTATGGATTGCCTTGCATTTGGTTAGTCATGAGTGGTAAATCCGAAAGCTTTTGGCACATCAGCTTTTGGCACATCAGTTTTTACATACTTACAAGTTTGTATCCCTCTTGGTATCAAGTCAAACCTCAGGATTGAATTTGTATGAACTGTTTTAGGATGCTGTGTTGTTTTGGTGTTTAACATTTGTTTTGCAATTCGAAATCAGATTCATTTCCAAAATTGGTTACTTGCTTTAGTGGATTAAGTGGTCTATTGGTCAAGTTATTGATTGCCATCACTTGTTTAGCTTATTAGCTAAGTTCTTACCTTTTCCTTGTATTTCAATTCATATTTACAAACCAAAACCCAATTACTTATTTGAAACCCAAAAACACGAACGACACCTAAATACAAGCGTGAATCAAACAACGTCAATTAGCCCCGAGAAAAAATACGACCTGTGGCCCCTTTACTACGTTTTCATATTCTGATTGCAAAAAGGGTTTCCAGCATTTATATGCATTTAAATTTGAGACCCACATTCGTGACAGTCTATTTTGGGTTCATCATTCCACAAAGATGTACCAGGATTTGAAAAGAAGATTTTGGTGGTCAGGGATGAAGAGAGACATAGCTAAGTATGTCAGCACCTGCCTGACATGTCAGAGAGTTAAAGCAGAACACTAGAGATCAGGAGGTGTCCTACAGCCCATTCAGATTCCAGAGTGGAAATGGGAAGACATAGCCATGGATTTCATAGTTGGTCTACCAAAGACAACTAATGGCTATGACGCTATTTGGGTGATAGTAGACAGATTGACCAAGTCTGCCCACTTCTTGGCAATCAGAGTGTCTTACTCAATTGAAAAGTTAGCCCAGTTATATGTGCAGGAAGTGATCCGACTACACGGAGTCCCGAAGACCATTATCTCTGATAGGGATGGTCGTTTCACTTCATACTTTTGGGAGTGCGTACAGACAGCGTTTGGCACCAAACTGAAATTCAGCACAACTTTCCATCCCCAGACTGATGGACTAACAGAGAGAGTGAATCAAGTTCTAGAAGATATGCTCAGAGCTTGTGCATTAGACTTCAAGGGCAGTTGGTGCATGTATTTGTGTTTGGCTGAGTTTGCCTACAACAACAGTTATCAGGCTACTATTGGTATGGCACCCTATGAAGCTCTTTATGGCAGGAAGTGTAGATCTCCCCTCTATTGGTATGAAGGTAGTGAGAAGAAAGAAATGGGGTCACAGACTGATCTCATAGATGATACCACAGAAGCTATAAAGAGTATCTGCCAGAGAATACTGCTCAGAGTAGGTAAAAGAGTTATGCCGATGTACGTCGTAGACCGTTAGAGTTTGAATTTGGGGACACAGTTTTCCTCAAAGTAGCTCCTATGAAGGGTGTAATGAGATTTGGCAAGAAAGGCAAGCTAAGTCCTAGATACATAGGACCATACCTAGTGACGAAAAGAGTTGGCAAAGTAGATTATGAGTTGAAGCTACCTCCAGAGATGTCCGCAATACACAATGTGTTCCATGTCTCAATGCTAAAGAAGCATATCCCAGATGCCAACCAAGTGATTGAGCCACAGATGGTACAGGTTCAAGAAGATCTCAGTTATGAAAGTCGACCTATTCAGATAATAGATCGAGCAGATAAGAAGTTGAGAAACAAAGTGGTACCACTAGTAAAAGTCTTATGGCTGAATCAGAAGTATGAAGATGCAACTTGGGAATCAGAAGATAGCATGAGGCAAAGGTATCCAGAGCTGTTCTAAGTTCGAGGACGAACTTTTTATAAGGTAGGGAGGATTGTAACACCCAATAATTTTCTGGTATTATTAGGGATTTTTCAGAATTTTTCTAGCATTTTTCGGAATTAAAATAAAAAGAAAAAAAAAAGAGGGGTCGGGCGGGGTTTGATCCCGTGAACATAGGGCAAAGCAAGCCCTTAAGTAAGTTGAGGTAACCAACAAGGAAAGGGTATCAAGCACAAAAAAAGATAAAGCGAAATAATGTTATAGGTAAGTAAGTCCTTTTCATGAGGAGATGTATCAACTTCCACTTAAGTTGTGTTAAGACCCCTTTTAGGGATTCGTGAGGCCGCGCGAGCAGAGGTGAGGGGGCTGCGAAAACAGGGAAAAGGGGGAGTTTTCTTCCTCCTTCTTCCTCTTGAAGTAGAGAACTTAGGGCTTCTTCTCTAGGGCCAAGGAGTGAAGTTTTCTCGCAAGGGAAGAGAGGAGGAGCGCTACGCTAGGAGTTTCTGCATATTTAGTGAGTTTTCTTCAAGAGAAGGGGGTAAGTAGATCACTCACCTGCAATAGAAGTAGTTTCGCCATGTATTTCTCGTTGTAGAACCATGTTTGTGATCTAAGTGCATGCTTTAAGATTATGGTTTTTATTGTGGTTTTAAGTTCCTAAAGAATACATGTTTTATCATAGAATATGAATTGGAGTAGGTTTTTGTGTATGTGACCTAAGTATGATAAGAGTAAGTTCTTGAAAAGTCCCAAAAATGAGTTTTGGGGTTAAGGGCACGCAAGGTGCTCGATGAAAGTTCCAAGTAAGAAAAGGTAAAGGTTTATAGTGCAAGATTCATGAAAAAGAAAGTTAGTTTGATAAATACAAGCATTATGAGTAAGAAAGTATTTTACTTTTGTAAAGTGACATGTACCGGGCAAATGAGAGGCCCACAGAAAGTAAGAAAGAAGCTCTAATAGGGTGCGGTGGCTAGCTACCCCGAAACCTATTAGGGATGCGCACATTGGTACACTGATACCAGGTACAGTGTCAAGGCCTGAGAAAGTTGATTATTATTTTGAAGTATATGTGTATATGTAAGTGTTTTCAGTTTGAGCATATGTTTTGCTATGTATGTTAACATTGTTATGTTATAAGCATGGTAAAGAGCAAGAGCAAGGAAGTTAGTGGTTTAAAGTATGGCAATGCATAAGTAGCAAGTCTCAAAAGAAATTATGAGCATGTTGGATTTGCCAATGTTTTAATGCTAGTAAATGTTTTCAAGCATGATTGAGCATGATAAGTATATGAAAGTTTCCATGTTCAAGTATTTCAAAGTGCATGTGTTTTGAAGCAAGCATTATTTGAAAAGAGCATGTTTATCATTGATCGCATTAATTTGTGAGTTAGGATTTACTTACTAAGAAAATCGCTTATTAGTTGCATTTCCATCTATTGCAGACATAGGTAAAGAAAAAGCCTAAGCTAGGGAGGCGAGCGGGACTTGCATTGATGTTCAGTGGCGGTGGAACCATGGAAGAGATCTTTGGGCTAAGTCTTGTAGAACCTTGTGGTTGTGTTTTGGGATTGGTAAAGCGTAAGGATTTTGTTTAAACCTTGCATAGAGACCAAGTTGAGTACAAACTCTACAATAGATGTCATATGTTTTGATAGTTTCCTAAATTTCCGCAAAGATCCTAATTGCAAGTGAATGGATTTGTTTTGAGTTGCTAAGATGTTAATAAAACTAGTATAGAGTATAGATTTGGAGTTATTTCTTTATATGCTTTGGAAGTGTATGAATTATGGACCCTTGAAAGGAGTTCTCAGGTCTGTAAATGCAGGTTTCAGGCGTGCCAGTCGACTGGTTCAGAACCAGTCGACTGCCCTATCGAACAGAAAGTTTCTGTTCGATGCACCAGTCAACTGCCATGAGGCCAGTCGACTGGTGCCGGGCACAGAAAGTTTCTGTGGCCGATACCAGTCGAGTTGCTATTTAGCAGTCAACTGGTACCATTGAAAAGAAAATGTTGTAGGGCAGATGGTTAGTGCTTCAGTGTTCAACTAAGAGGTCTAGGGGTCAAATCCTTGCAAAGCAAATAAAATGAAAGTTTTTTTTTAAAGGGAAAAAATTTCAGAGCAAGTTAAGGGAAGTCAAGTAGTTGTAACCTAAGGCTAAGAATAAGGTAAAGTTAAGGTTAAGTAAATGTGGCGCCCGCCTTAAGGAAGAGAGAGAGAAGTGAAGGAAGGGGCCATCACAGAGTGGTATCAGAGCAAAAGAGAAGTTAAGAGGGGTCGTCACAATAGCATAATGTGATAGTTACATATGTATAATATGTAATCGGTATAATTACCTACCTTCATAGCTAAGAATAACTTGATGGACTCTAGCCATGGTTGTTCTTATCTTTGGTTGGATATCAACCTATTTGGAGATGTTCCTACGATCTCCCGAATTGATAAAAAGGGTTATTCAATTCGAAAAATAAATAGGATTTAATTAATGTATATTGATGCATTCTTTATCATTCTCATCACATAACCTCAATTTGTATTTCTAGGATAATCACCTGATCATGTCTTCTCTGAATTTGCGTTCCATTTTGGACACCAATAAGCTGACTGGGCCAAACTTCATGGACTGGCTTCGAAACCTGAGGATAGTCCTCAAGGCAGAAAAGCTTGCTTATGTCCTTGAAGAACAACTTCCCAACTATCCTCCTGAAGATGCAACTCCAGATCAGTTAGTGGCCTATCAGAAACATGTGACCGATTCTGAACTTGCGAGTTGCATCATCCTGGCCGCTATGGTACCTGAGCTACAAAAGCAGCATGAGCATATGGATACTCATACCATCGTCTTCCATCTTCATGAGCTGTTTGACGAGCAGGCGAGATCCGAAAGGTTTGAGGTCTCCAGACTCCTCTTCACCTCTAAGATGCAGGAAGGCATTTCTGTTTCACAGTTTGTGTTGAAGATGTTGGGGTACATTGAGCGACTAGGCACACTCAGATTTGCAATGGATCACGTACTAAGTATTGACATAATTCTGCATTGTTTGCCCAAGAGTTACTCACAGTTTGTGATAATCTATCGGATGATCAAACTGGAGACTACCATTCCTGAGTTTATTAATCTGCTGAAGACTGTAGAGCCTTCTATAAAGCAGGATCAGAAGACGGTACTGTTAGTTGAATCCTCAAAGAAAGGCTCTAAGAGGAAGCCCAAAGAATAAAATAAGGGAAGGAAGAAAAAGTCCAAAAAGATTGAAAAGACACCAAAAGGCACTTGCCATCACTGCGGAAAGGAGGGCCACTGGCGAAGAAACTGCAAGGTTTATCTTGAGTCCTTGAAGAAGAAGGCATCCGATGCCCCATCCTCTTCAGGTATCTTCATTATTGAATGTCACTCTATTTCCTCGGACACCTGGGTACTTAATACTGGGTGTAGCTCACATATATGTAATGACATACAGGGGCTAAGGAATAGAAGAAGACTCGTCAAGGGAGAAGCGAATTTGCGAGTTAGAAATTGAGCAAAGATTGCTGTAGTTGCCATCGAAACATATTTGCTAAAGCTCCCTACTGGACTTGTCTTAGAATTGGATAATTGTTATTTTGCTCCTTCGTTAATAAAGAACATTGTATCTATTTCATGCTTGAATGAAAAGGGTTATCATTTAACTTTTAGTAACAATTGCTGTTACATAACTTTAAATGGTGTTCTTTAAGGGACCGAAACTTTATGCAATGGTATCTACACGTTAGATTTATCCGGTGACATTTTCAACATCGAAGTTAGCAACAAACGTGCTCGAATAGATAATCAAATAGACTCCTATATGTGGCATTGTCGTCTTGGCCATGTAAGCAAGAAACGCATAACCAAATTACACCGATGTGGAATTTTGGGATCATTTGAACCCGATTCATTTGATACATGCGAATCATGCTTAAAAGGCAAGATGACCAAATTACCCTTTTCCAAAAAAGGTAAACCAGTGGGAGAATTGCTTGGTCTAATACATACTGATGTATGTGGACCAATGTCAACTCTTGCACAAGGAGGCTATAGCTACTTCATTACCTTTATCGATGATCACTCACGATTCGGGTATGTATTCTTAATGAAATACAAATCTGAAGCTTTTGAGAAATTCAAAGAGTTCAGAAGTGAAATAGATAAACAGCTTGGCAAAAGTATTAAGATACTTCGATCCGATCGGGGTGGTGAATACTTAAGTCAAGAGTTTCAAGATTATCTTAGGGACAATGGGATATTGTCTCAATGGATTCCGCCATATACACCACAGCATAATAGTGTATCTGAGAGGTGTAACCGAACCTTGATGGACATGGTTAGATCTATGATGAATCATGCAACTCTTCCAAAATCCTTTTGGGGCTATGCGCTTAAGACAGCTGTTTACATACTAAACAAAGTCCCGACTAAGGTAGTCTCTACTACTCCATATGAGACGTGGAATAGTAAGAAACCTCATTTATCTCACCTAAAGATATGGGGTTGTCCTGCTTATGTAAAGCGGACTGTATCAGATAAATTGGATGCTAAGTATGTATGATAAATGTCTATTTATTGGATACCCTAAGGAAATGAAAAGTTACCAATTCTATCATCCCTTGGAACAAAAGGTGTTTGTTTCAAGGCATGCTGTATTTCTAGAAAAAGAATTTCTTTTACAAGAAAACAGTGGGAGTAGCATTGAACTTGAAGAAGTTCAAGAAACTCCAATAGATATTACAGAGACACCTAGTCTAGACCCACAACCAAATAACTCATAATGATGAACTATCAGTTGAACCTAAAACAACACCACTTCTTCGTAGGTCTGATAGGACACGCAATATTCCAGAGAGATACAGATTTCTCATAAGTGAATCGAACGACGTGTTACTCATTAACGATGACAAACCTATCAGTTATGAAGATGTTCTGAAAATTTCAGAAAGGGATAAATGGCTTGAAGCCATGAAGTCGGAAATGGATTCCATGTACAAAAATCAAGTATGGGACTTAGTTAACCCACCTGAAGGGATTAAGCCCATAGGGTGCAAGTGGGTTTTCAAGAAGAAAACCGACATGGAAGGTAATGTTATTACCTTTAAGGCTAGATTAGTGGCAAAAGGATATCGTCAGAAATAAGGAATTGATTATGACAAAACCTATTCGCCAGTAGCTATGCTTAAATCCATTCGGATGCTCCTGGCCATAGCAGCTCATTATGATTTTGAGACATGGAAAATGGATGTGAAAACAGCTTTCCTTAATGGAAACCTGCTTGAGGATGTATACATGATACAACCTGAAGGTTTCACATCGGTTAATAAAACCAAAGTATGCAAGCTTCGACGATCCATATATGGACTAAAGCAAGCATCTAGGAGCTGGAACATCCGTTTTGATGAGACAATCAAAGAGTTTGATTTCTCACAAAATCCTGACGAACCTTGTGTGTACAAGAAGGTTAGTGGGAGTGCAGTCATATTCCTAGTGTTATATGTCATTATGTCAATGACATATTACTTATAGTAAACGATATATCAGTCTTACAGTCAGTTAAAATTTGGTTGTCCAAATCTTTCTCCATGAAAGACCTGGGAGAAGCAACCTATATCCTTGGGATTAGAATCTATAGAGATAGATCAAAACGGTTGCTTGGTCTTTCGCAGTCTACATATATAGACCGAGTGCTAGAAAGGTTTAGCATGTCGGAATCCAAGAAAGGTTGCCTTCCCATCAGGCATGGGATCAACCTTTCGAAGTCAATGTGTCCGTGCACAGAAGACGAGAGGATTTGCATGAGTAAGATTCCTTATGCATCCACGATAGGATCTATCATGTATGCTATGTTATGTACTAGGCTCGATGTATTGTATGCTCTGAGCGTCACAAGCAGATACCAGTCTGATCCAAGAATGGATCATTGGGCAGCTGTCAAGACACACTACCAGAAAAAAGGGATTTACCGGCGGTTTAAATAGTGTTTCCCGGCGGTTTATAACCGTCGGCAATTTGTTTTCCGGCTGCTCCCCAAACCGCCGCGGATAACGGTGTCCTTAAACCGTTTAGCGGCTGTTTTAGCAAACCGCTGGAACAACCGCCACTAGAATGGACTTCCCAGCGGTTCTTGTGGCGGTTTGGTTAGCGGCGGTCAGATGGCGGCGGTTTAAAATCGCCACAAATAGCGGCGGTTTCCTCTATTTTTAACCGCCGGGAATAAACCATTTCCCGGCGGTTTAGAAACCGCCGTGCTAAGTCAATTCCCGACGGTTCACAAATGGCCGGCAACTACGATTCCCGGCGGTTTGCAAACCGCCGGCAAACTATATATCTCGCCTGGAAACAGTTTTTCCGGCGATTTCAAAACCGCCGGTAAACCTGTTTCCAGGCGAGATAGCCGGCGGTTTGCAAACCGCCGGGAAAACTGTTCAAACCGCCGGGACTACTTTGTTTACACCTCAACATTTGTTATGCAATCTACAAACACGTTATATAGCATTCTACAAGCAACAACAGCTACAAAATTTATAACAATCAAACATAGCAATACAGACATAGCAACAAAGCAAACTCATTTTCTATTTGTTTATAGCATTCTACAAGCACTGAATTATACAATCATTCAAACATAGCAATACAGACATAGCAACAAAGCTACAAAATATATAACAATCAAACTCATGTTCTACAGCTTCTTTGGCAATCAAACAGCCAATTTTCAGCAAAATTACATCCACATTCCAGAAGAAACTCATCAAAGCACTTGCAAACAACCTTTCGTCCAATTATCAGTATAACTCAAACAGCCAACGTCCTGCAGAGAACAACAAATTCAGCAGACAAAATTGCAAAGTTGAACATTGGTAACGAAGGAAAATTTCCAACAAATGCAGGTTAAAATATGGCCAGCATTAATTTCCAACAAATGCAGGTTAAAATATTACTATTTGAAATAAGAATCACCTGGTTAAAATAAGGCCAGGTCTCCATATTTGATATTCATTAAGTAAAACTATAGTGTTAAAGCATTAACACTACTGTTTGTTAAAGCATTATAGTGTTAAAGCAAACAACATAAGTGGAAAATGAGGATATGGCCTGCAAGGCAAGTGGAAAATATATTGATGATATTACATCGTGGCAAATCAGAAAATAATATAAGGTGAATAGAGAAACAATTGTACATGAATCAAATGAAGGATCAGAGAAAATCATGCAAGGAATTAAGAACAATTTCCTCTCTTTAACAAACAACATAAATCACCGATATAACATTAAATTGTAGTGGATTAACTTACTCGTATGCATGTTCCACCTCTTGTCTCCCAGATCCCATAGGTTGATAATCCTTGAACCACTCACACACATTCAAAGGAACATGTACAAAGAAAAACATTTGATAATAACTAAGAAACAATTGAATAATTAATTTTTAAACTGACCAAATCGTATATCCCTTCTCTTTTTCTTTGTATTCTTTAATTTTTTTTCTTTCTTAGTTACTGAAAATTATGAAAAAGAAAAATGTGAAATTCATTCTGATGCAAAATATAGTTATATATCAATATTTTTAGTTTGGACCAATAATTGTAAAATTAAAGCATTTGGAAATGTGCATGTTAGAACTGCAGTAGACGACCATAGCCAAAGTAATAATACTACATGACGGATAAGAAAGTAGCATCCACTTTTATCTAGTTCTATCTTTTATTAGTTAGATATACCAAACAAAAATGTAAAAAAAAACAAATCTTGAGAAAGATAGGATACAGATAACAATGGCAAGATATCATTTGAAGAATTAAAAGCTGGCCTTCTAAAGGTTGGCTCTCAGTTGGGTGAAGCAGAGATGAAGCTGTTAATGGAAGCAGTAAGTCGTTTCTTTGATATATCTCAAACTGTTAATCTATGGTTAGAAACTGTCCATAACATTTTAATAAAATGATGTTCAGTTAGTTTTAAATAAACTTATTATCTGATATTTTTCTGCATTTTCCTATTTTTTCAATTCAAGGAAAGTACTTGATGTAAACCATCCTTTCTTTCCAAAACTATATTGCTGTAAGTCCATTTATTTCTTAATGCACTGAATTTGGCTACCCAACTCAAAGGCCCATTGTTTTTGCCTGAAATCTCCTACCAAATTTAAGCACATGTAATTAGTTTACTGCATCAACACTTCTCAATATATAACCCCTGGTGGTTAAAACTTTTGGAGATAAATCAATGCTCAAGTAATGACAGACTCTGCTAAACTTATTTGCTATGCAGTCTACATTTACTCTATATATGAACTGATGGTTGTTGGTGTAACTTCTGTGCAATAAGCCGTACAAAGAGATACGAATAGATACGAATATTGCTATTTATGGAATATTTATCTTCCAGCAAAAGACTAAAGATAATGAAAAAAAATCTAAAGTAACAATCCTAGAATCAAAACAGCAAGAAGCCAACCAGTCGTATAAAAGGATACAAATGGAACTTGAGCGTTTACTTCATGAAACTAGTTGTTTTGTCCAAGTTCATAGATGCTGAGCAGAAAAAAGAAAGACTAGAAGTGGATATTATCAGACAAAAAGCTGAAAATATGAGAAGGAAAATTGTAAGACAAAATATAATCTGAAGCATAATTTCAAATGCTTACACGAAAATAGTAAAACATACCTAAGATATGATGTATTCAACTAATTTGGATTTTGGTTGGAAGGAGCATCAAGTCGGTGAGCATCATGACTAGCTGAGGAAGATGGTCTTGCACCTTGTGAGATTGGTGCACTACCTTCATCCGGGGCCTAAAATTATGAATAGCAAATTAAAATAGTAATAATTTGAAAGCAATTTTATTAATTTTAAAAGTACTACATACATACCATCACATTAATCAAAGCGGCCAATTCAGGTGGCAAATTGCTTCCTTGCATTTGCAGCATATATTTAACAGCTCCCTCAATTGCTTGTCTTTTTGATCTTTCTATTTCAATCACTGATTCCAGATTCTGCACCTTAGCTTTAGAAGCTTCTAATTCAGATTTCATTTCAGTCATATATATTTGCAATCCATGATCAACAGGTGTATTTGAATATGAAGTTTGACCAAATACTTGAGTAGGACATGGCCCAGAACCCACACCTCTAACCCGACCACAATGTTCCTTCCCTATAGCTTGAGAAAGTGAATCACTTTTTGAAAATCCCTTTGAGGAATCATCTTCACGCTCAATTGTGATAATTTTTTCCTGCGAACAGAAGAAATTATCAACTGAGCATTACAAATGAAATACAAAATTTTTGAAAAAATTAATACCAAACTTACACCAATCACTTGGGCATTGTCGTGAATATAAGAACCATCTTTTTTCTTGTGCAACATTACCCATAACTCCCCTCTGCTAATGCTGCTTCCACGTTGTCGTTCCTATATCACATTAGTGACATATAGTCAAATAATTAAACAAAAAAAACTGAACGAATATGTGAAATAATGGTTCTACTACCTCTTCATATTTTCGCCTTGCTATTGTTTTTGAACCACCTGTGTGGGTATATAATTGCTTCTTTCGATTTTCAGTATTTCTCTTGCATAAGTCCTATTATAAGTTAGCAGTAAATGCATGTGAATTATGAATAGACAAAAAAACATCTAACATCTAACCATTAACAGAAGTTCAATAAATGAAATTAACCGTAATTAAACCCAATTGAAATGGATATATCACCTGGGTTTTCTCACTCAACCGATAATCAATGAACCATCTCCAATGGTTTTCATCAATTCCAGGAGGTCGGTTTGCAACATTTTCCTCTTTGCTCACAGTGC